>JANHFM010003388.1:17640-46747 GCA_032468115.1 Grayia smithii | reverse complement strand
CCCCCCCCCCCAACGCGGCCGGCTGGGCGAGGCCCAGGCGGCGCTGCAACGGCGCTCCAGGAGCCTTTTGTGGCCGCATCGCGCCTGCCGGCTGCGCCTGGTGCGAGGAAAGGCCCCGCTTTCGCCGAGGTGGGGCCCCCCGCTGAGGGTCTGCTTGATCAGCGCGCGCTGGGCCTTGGCTGCGACCGGGGAGTGAAGGAGAATGAGCGGCCGGCCTTTTTCCCGCCTGGGCCTCACCGGGCTCTTCACCTCGATCGGAGGAAGGGGGGGGGCGACCACATTTCGGGCACTTGCTTCTGGCGGAGCCCGTCCCGTTAACCGCCGAGGGAAACAAACCTCGGGGGTGGTTTTTTGCCCCTCGTTCTCCTTTCACGCGGGGGAAAAGCCAGGTTTAAGCCTTGCCGCCCGGAGGCTGCAGTTACGGGATTGCTTTCCTTGGGAGGAAGCGCGGTGGAAAGTCAACGGGACGAATGGTAAACACGCGGAGGGATGGACGGGGATGATGGCAAGTCTATAGGCGCCGGCTTGAGATCGTTGGGGCTCGCTGGCCGGTAAATCTGCGGTGGTGGATCGAGCTCCTCTGCGCCCTGTGGGACGACGGCGTTGAAGCACTGATTTCCGAAAGAAAAACAAACCCATACAAAAATAAACAGTTGCTGCAACGTGCTATTTTTTTTTCCCCCCTCCTGTTGGAATCTGATGCGGCTTTCAATTTTTTTTAAAAAAAAGACTGCGGGATATAGTTTTCCGGTAATTTTTCTACACGCCCATCTTTGGCAATGAGTAATCTGAAGTTATTTCAGTGGGTATTGTTGATGTTTTTCATGCTGTCAAATTGGGAATGGACAGAAGATGAACGGATGATAATTTTGGTTCTTGAGGAAACAGGCTGAATAGAATTGAATTGAATTGAATTGAATTTTTTTATTGGATTTATTGTGATTGGACGCAAGGAATTTGTCTTAGTTGTATATGCTCTCAGTGTATGTAAGAAGAATAAAATACATTCATCAAGAATAAGATACAACACTTAGTCAAGGTTACTAATAAGCTTGAAGGTTGTTTCCAAAAAATAGAAAGCTAATGCTTCTCATTGGGACAGCGCTATTTGGCATAGGAATTCTTAGTTGAGTTGAGTTTGTTCTGTGTGTAATATTGCAGTGCTGTGGTGCATTAAGAAGTGTTGGATGTCCTAAGTTTATATTCCTATTTCACTCTGGTAGCGGTACTGTACCATAGAATGGTTTGAAGGCTGTATATTTGCAGGAAATAGGATTACACCTCAGTAAATGGTTTGATGAGCGTTTCCATACCTTTGCTGTCTAATCCTGCCATTTTAAAGCAGAGTATATAATGACATAGTTTTTCAAATTCTTGTCAACTTGAAATTTGAAGACCCTCTGTAAATTCTTCAATTATGCAGTATTCTTTTGGGTTCTAAACTTTCCATTTGGGAAATTTGAATAACTGAATAACTTTCTGCTGCCAAAATATTCCATATTTTTTTTTTTTTTGCAATAATAGCTTATGCTGTTTGCAGTTAATGGCATATACAGTACATCTTATTTGGAAATTTTATGTGTGTTGGCAAAGCTGCAGTGGTTCCTCCTTTAATTTAAATTTCCATCATTTCTTCAAGCTTTGTTGTCTTATGTGGATAAGTTAAATCAGGATTTTTAAAATTAGTGTTGATCGATAGCTGTTTGGCATTCTGTAGACAAAATAAGGACTTGTGGCATGCTTGCAACTTTATTGACCTTAATGCTGTTAATTAAGTTTTGAGGTAATTTAATGTAGTAGGGTTTTTGCTAGCTTTTAAAAAAATAAACTTTGTGTTACTTCTGTTGTCTTAGGACATGCATTCATTTTTTAAAATCAAAATCAAGTCATGCTAAGAAGCAGTTGAGCTGGATAAGGTAGCAATTAGGGATATAGTTTAGATAATTGAGAATGTCTTTTGAGTAGATATGGTTATGGTTATACAGTCTTGCACAGATGCAGTCAGAATCTCTGTTCTTACATCAGGACAAGCAACCTAGCAATCAGGCTGCACTTGTACAACTGAAATAGCGTGGCTGGAGCATCAATGTTTTAGGGTGGCCTGCCATTCTTGTAACAATGAAGTACAGAAGACATTCTTTAATAATAAATCTTTCAGGTGGCCTCGCAAAACAATTCATTTTGCAAACATCTCTTCACCATGCCACTAATTTTGTAGGATATAGTAGCACATAGATTTTGCTGAAGAATTGTAATAAGTGCAAATGCAGAAACAGAAGTAGAAAGCAGAATGATGACTAGTCAGTCTGGAGGATAGGATTAGTTTGCTGATTAGTTTGCACAGTTGAAAGAAATGTAGAGTTTGGTATTATAAATGAAGCATTCTCAGATTTCTTCAGTGTCCTGCTTATGCATGTCATTTCTGACATTGCACTGTACTCTTTTAAGTACTCTGCCAAGTGTGGCACAAAGTGCAGTGATTAAGTTTAGAACTTGGGTAAGACATGAGAGGCAAAATAGTGCCTGTCAAATGCAGTGAAAGAAAAGTTAGAGGTCTTGTCTGCATCTTGCCTAGTTTCCACACTTGGGAAGGAAAAACCAGATCATCCTCTACCTACTTGTCTTGGGTGTTGCCAAAAGCATTAATGTGAAGTCAAAAGTTTATGGACAAAAATTAAACTTGATTTCCCTACATTTGCATTGCTTTAAAATTAAATAAAATTAATATTATTCCTCTGCAATATCTGGGGTTGCATGAGGTCTCGGTTATGTCTAAGAGTAATGTATCAAAAAGGTTCTGTTACAAAACACAAATAATCTGGGATATATTTATGGAAACAGCACTGCAATTTAAATGTTTGAGGAATACTCTTAGTTATCTCTTCTTTTTTTTCCCCCGCCCCCTTCCATTCAGTTGTGTCCTATTCTCAGACTTCTGGACAAATCCCTGCAGTTTTCTTGGCAAAGTTTTAGAAGTAGTCTCCTTCCTAGAACAGAGAGAGGGACTGGCCCAAGGTCACCCAACTGGCTTTATGCCTAAGGCTGGATTAGAAAAGGCAGGCTCCCAGTTTCTATCCTAATGCCTTAACCACCACAGCAAATTGGCACTCTCGTTATACTTGAAGACAAATTATATCTTCTAATACAATGTGGCATCTGTAAGCCAAAGTGATATTCCTACATATGGAGAACACTGAAGTTCTGTGTGAAACTGATAATTCAGTGAGCCTTAGATCTTTGGTACCTTCTGTCACCATGAAAACTAGTGTAAATTCTGGGAGTTGAAGTCCATCCATGTTAAAGTTGCTAACGTTGAGAAATACTGGGTTAAGATGTTGGACTAAGAGCGAGAGGCTTCTAGTACGGGGTCTCCAACCTTGGAACTTTAAGCCTGGCAGGCTTCAACTCCCAGAGCTGGCTGGGGAATTCTGGGAGTTATTATTTATTATTTATTATTTAATCGCATTTATATGCCGCCCTATCTCCCGAAGGACTCGGGGCGGCTCACAAATAAAAGAACATAACAATGAATTAAAACCGAATTAAAATAAATGCGATAATATGTTATCCCAATTAAAACCATAAAAAATTTAAAATACAAAAATACTTATAAATAACCATAAAAATCAACTACATCAGCCAGTTTGGTTAAAAAGCCAAGTCTTTAGATCTTTAGATCAAGTCTTTAGAAGACTTTAGATCAAGTCTTTAGAAGTTTGAAGTTTGCCATTAGAACAAAGTTGCCAAGGTTGGAGACCCCTATTTTAGTTCACCCTCAGTCAAAGAAGCTGAGTGATTTGGGTCAGTCATTCTCATTCAATCGCACTTCACAGACTTGTTGGGGAAAATAGCAGAAGGGACTGTGTTCATTGCCTGGAGTTTCTGTGACAAAAAGTGAGATATCAATTAAATATATAAGGTTTTGCTAATACAGTATAATGATGAAGATAGTGCATATTTGTTAGAGACCGTTCTTGAGTTGCTTATTGCTGATATTCTATGCAAAATTGCTTTGATTATTTATTTAGATATTGGTTTTTCCCATTTAAAAGAATGTTTTTATATCGAGAGTAGCGGGATCTTGGGTTATTTCTTGGTAAACCTGTATTCATATTGTAACCCTTCATACCAGTAAAAACTTTGTAGACTTATTTGAATAAAGAATCTTCTAAATCCTTTTACATTCAGGAAGTGTAATATGAATTGAGTGCACCAATAATCTTTTGATACTTATTAGTTTGGAAAAACTTCTGTCATAATGGGAGTTGTACTTCACATCTAGGCAGCTCCTGTTTGATGAAGATTGTTTTAGAATAAGTACGTGTTTTATGTTCTCCAAATATTTTTTTCAGAGATTACCTTTACTTTGGTAGCATTGCCATTTTGAAGAGACTTGAAAGGGCATTTCTGTCATTAGAACAACAAAAATATCTAAAAGAAATGTATATTGTTTAAGTGATCAAATTCACATCATTTTATCCTTTGTTGGATAAATCTTATGAGGTGAATAAGGCAAAACCTCTCTTCCCTTCTTCGCCTTCCTTTTGAGCAGTTGCCCCTGGGCTTGAATTTAAGCACAGCCTGTCTATCTTGCTTTCTCCCCGTATTTCTTTCCCCATAGCTGCTGTTGATGGCCTTGCTTTTCCCCCACTGTGGAAGACCTCATTGTCTCTGGATACCCAAAAGGGTATCCATCCTTTGCATATCCCTATTACTGTGCTGTTACAAAAAATAATCTTAATTATTTGTGAGAAATTGTTTTTCACTGTTAGATACCCTCAAGCTAATGGGATACAGATGTTATCTTAGGAGGTGATGGGAATTGTATGCCGACGCATCTGGAAAGCATCAAGTTGGAGATGCTTGGTTTAAGACCAGCCTCTACTGTTGGTATTTGGTTGGGGGTGTTACTTGGGACCCTGACACTCAGTACAGCTTTTGTTGTCTAAATGCACTGATTTTGGGTGACATGAAGTATATAAATTAGGGCTGTGATTTAAAACTTAATGCTGCAGCTTGAAAGAAATGTAAGATTTATTGGACATTTTGCAAAAATAGTAGAAATTAATGATATTTAATATGCTCATGGTAGTATAGTATACTGATATCTGCAATCAAAATTCATATTGTAATGCAAGTTCTGCAGTTTTATAATTATGGCTTACTAAATGGTTTCTTGACATTGATGTAGTGGTTGTTTTAAAGCAAGCTGGAGTATGGGTTACGTTTTTTATTTTGACTTGCTTCTAATTATAATGAATGCTTCTGCTTGGAGGGATGCCTTTAAGTTGCATGAAGTATATGAAGAGCTAGTTATAGTATTCATAATTTAAAAGTCATAACTTTCATTCTGTATCTCTTGAATTGAATGTTTTAGTAAATTCAAGGTTGTTTATCTTTCTGCTAATATGACACAGTCAATCTTTATCTTTAGCAGGGTTTATATTGCCTTGTCTGTTGTTGCCGAATAACAACTCCAGATCAATACCATTAAATAGGAATTAGAAAAATCCACAAAAATCATTTGAAAAGATAGCAGTTTTTTAAAATTGATATTTGTCATCTTACTGACTTTTGCATCAAATCTTTCCTATTGATACTAAAAATTGAACGTGCGGTCTTTCCTTTAATCTCTAATATGTGACATGCAGAGTTTAATACAAGTTCATCTTGTTGGTATGTGATGTGCAATTTGTTTATTGATTGTTCTACTTGTGCAAACTTAATGTGGCATATTCTTTTTTTCAAAAAAAGTTCCGGAAATCAGTGTGTGTTGAAGCTGTATGGTGTCTCTTATGTAAGAAAATATTGATTTTGAGCATGGAAGGAAGCCAGAAAAATATGGGAAAGATGGAAAGCAAGTATTGATTGACATTTGTATATTTAGCTGGCCTTGTAGCACTTTGTACTGAATACTCTGATCAAAAATTTCTGTGAGGCCAAGGGAATAATGGCAGATATTTGTGCATTCCAGTATCCTTCCCCCATATGATAACATAAATGAATCACACAAAAATAAAAAGTAGATTCTTTGTACATGAAGTGTACTTCATGAAGTACACTTAAAATTGTTCATTTTTCCATGTACATGCTCCACAGTATTTCAGGACTGTATTTTCTGTAGAAATTAGGCGAGCTGTATTATAAAGGCTTTAAATAAAGAGTTAATGCAAGTCACTGGCAGTATGTTTACAGTTAGTTTAGATAAATGCATTGTCCTTCAAATTAGTTATTTCTGGCTTTATGTAATATAGCTCCTGAATTTTTTCCAGCAGCATAATAAAATGGCTAATCAGGTGAATGGTAATGCGGTACAGTTAAAAGAAGAGGAAGAACCAATGGATACTTCCAGTGTTACTCACACAGAACACTACAAGACACTGATAGAGGCAGGCCTCCCACAGAAGGTGGCAGAAAGACTTGATGAAATATTTCAGACAGGTATAATATGCATTTCTTGTTTCTGATTGGTTATAAAAGTGAAGGCAAAAAAAATCAAATTTTTTAGGCTTTAAAGATGAAAACTGCTGTATTTTGCACTGTGTAGCTATGAATGTACTGCTGCTTTCACTTTGAGGTTGAATATATTGACAGTACCTTAGGTCTTTAGGACACTAACTGTTTCATAGACTCTTCCAAATAAAAGAGGACATAGCTGCCTACTGAACTGTAATTTTTTTTCAACTTTATAATAATTTGCTTTTACTTTGCTACCATCACCAATTTCTGGTGCTTAGGCTAAACATAGTATTTCAGAAGGTGGTTTAAGGAGGGGAAGTAGCTTGCTTGGCTTGCTTTGGGTCTATATGTTTGTCTATATCCTAGTGAATAGTTTTAATTTATTTCAGTCATCATACTGAAGTATTTAGTTTTATGATAATTGCTTGAATCATATTTATCTTACTTGGAGCAAGTGGCTTGTGTATTTTAAAAAGAGAGAACACAAAAGAATTTTAGAATACACCTACCCTTTTGCTGTTTGTGTGTGGCGAATATAGTTAGATATGTAAATAGAATTCCTTCATTCCCTTGCCTCAAATATTTCAGAGAGAAGATTTAACCTGCCTTCCTTTTCTAAAGTCCTAGAATGTTTTTTGCAAGTTTTAAGATAATTCAAAAAAATACCATGCCCGTCTTTATTATGATGGTATTTTGACTCACGTGGTAATCTGTCTCCAAAGACAGTTCCAATGAATGTCTGATATGGTAGTGCTGTCTCCTTAGAGAGATACTTCTCTATGGTTGAACTAAGCTGATATTCACATAGTGGCTTGAGTATAGTTGTTTGAAAAGGGAATGTAAAGATACAAGTTCATACTAAAACTTTACTGCCTGGCTTCAATATATTTGTAGAGATGTATCTTCATGTGAAAAATTTAACATTTTAACCCACTTGGGTCTCTTAATGCAGTTGGATACTTCTCATTTCATGCCTAGATAATTAAAAATATTTTCATGATTTTTAATCATCTGAGTTTTGTCCATGTACAAGTGATATAGGGGCTTTTAGGGCTATAGTTGCAGGATCAATATATGCAGGATCAACTCTGAAATTGCAATCTCATGACTCTGCTGCTATATTTTGTGCTTTAGAGTAGGGTGTTTCAGTATTAAAAACTTTAAATATTAAAAACACATACATTATAGGTATTGAAAGATTGTGCCAATATCTTGACATTTCACCATTTAAATGCAACTTTAATGGAACTTGCAATGCTCTACATTTTTATAATATGTACTTCTAAGTCTTTCATTATAGAGAAGAAACTATCCAAAGCTTTCAGTGTATGTGTATCAGGCCTGGTCCTACTGTATGTAGGTCTGTACCTGTGCGCTTAAAATTAGGGTATTGAAAGTGCATAACAGGGCTCGAAATAATGGAGAGGAAAGGGATGGCAAAAACAAAAAATAGTAATTGTAATACCTACTTTGTGTAAACATGGGGGAAAAATAACATTTTCTAATGAAGAGTGGGAAGTGGGCTTTATAAATTATTCCAAGTAACTGGTGCAGCACATTGTGGTAAAATTATAGAATTGTTTCCTTATCTATGACTTGTAATGGCTCCATTCGAAAGGAAAAAAAAACCTTAAAAGCTTTGAAAACTTATTTTGTTTTTAGAAATCAGAGGCAGAGCCTGTTATTTCAAACCCTGATATGTAAGACTATTTTGCTTACAAAAGTATTCCAAAATTTGTGGAAAAATAACTTTTAACCTATAGTATGACATTATTAATTAGTTAATTAATATTATTTTGATTTTAGCAAAGCACAGTAGGCTTTTGAAACTAACTTGTCTTTATATTGTTAAATAGGAATCTGTAATGTTTTTCTATTTTTAATTTTTTTAGGATTGGTATCTTATATTGATCTTGATGAGAGAGCAATAGATGCTCTCAGGGAATTTAACGAAGAAGGCGCCCTCTCTGTATTACAGCAGTTTAAAGAAAGTGACCTGTCGCATGTACAGGTAAGGTAAGAGCTTCTGTGGTGTGAACAAATAGGCCCACAGTGTGGTGTGGTACAATAAATATGAACAAATGTGACTGAATTCAGATTTATTTTTTTTTCCACAGCAAGACTGTGTTTCCATTCAAATATTAAAAATAAAATATAGCATTGCATGTGAGTGCCTCATATTAGCCTGGTAATTGAACTGCTGGTATATTTTAATATTTATATCAAGTGACATTGTATTCAAGATACTGGTTGGTTCTCAGAGCATAACTAAGCGTTATTCAAGCTTCAGTGACTTCAGATTATTTTTTAATGCCTTCCACTTCACTTCTTTCCTTAATTATATCCACAGAACAAAAGTGCATTTTTATGTGGAGTTATGAAGACTTATAGACAGAGAGAGAAACAAGGAAGCAAAGTACAAGAATCAACAAAAGGTCCAGATGAAGCAAAAATTAAGGTAATATATACAAAGGTATTAATAGGAAGGCAAATAAAAGTGGAACTTATTCTCAGGAGTAAAGAACTGTATCACAAAATGAATTCCTCCATTCATTCCTTTTATAAATGTAGATTGGCAGGATATCTAAAATATAAGGCGATGTTGCCTTCTAGCATAAATTCTGCAAATTGTAAGATTTTATAGGGAATAAAAATTGGGTGCTGAGAAGAGTTACCTCTTCTCCCCCTCTGGGGTTTTTTTATTTTCAGTTTCTAGCAGCTGTATATTTAGCATAACATATGTAGCTGTTCTATTACATGCTCTATTTTAGTGCCTGATAATAAAGATTGGAAATCCCCTTTCTTGAATTTTTTTCCAATTTGGAGAACATCACAGTATTTACTATACTAAGACAGTTTCTTGACTATTGTTAGTCACCTTCCCTTAGTAAAGATTTTGTGTCTTCAACAAAGTCCATATGATAGAAGTAAAATCTCAGCAATAAAAAATGGAAAAATAACTGGCAAGCTTAATAGAAAATACTACATACTGCACCTTGGAGGCACTGGGGGGGGAGTAGCATCTGGCACCCCATAACTGATCTCACAAAGGCCACAAAATTGGCCAAACATTAGAAAAGGATTTTGCTAGCATTTGGCATTAATTCCTTTTATTCACTTGGCTTTGCCAAGTAGGAAATGAAGGCCTACAAAGAGGTCAAAACTTGACTGTGCAGCCTTGCATGGGAGACACAGAGGTCCACACAACTGTAGGATTGGCCGGCCCTATGAGACACACACACACACACACACACACACAAATATGTATTATCAACTGCTAACCTCTCTGTCTTGGGGAGTTTTCATCTTTTGAAATTTTATAATGTTATCTTTAAAACCTTGATTTTTTAAAATCTGAAAATATGCTGATTTAAATATTAATTTTATTAATTATATTGTACACTGCCCAAAGCCTTTCTCTGAGGGAGATGAGCAGTTAAGAAATATGAATGAATGAATGAATGAATGAATGAATGAATGAATGAATGAATGAATGAAATAAGACATGAAATGTAATCCCACTAAGCATGATTTGTTATGTTATCATGTTAGAAACTCTTCAGTGGCATGTTAAAAAGAAATCTTATCAGACAGATATAATTCCATCAGTAGCAAAAATGATGGGTTTTACCATTCTTAGCTGATATTCTGCATTTTTTCCCCTATTGACATTAAAAGCCACTTGCTCTCTCTTTCTCTTCTTTTAAAAATTCAGGCTTTGTTAGAACGAACTAGTTATACTTTGGATGTGACCACAGGACAACGGAAATATGGCGGTCCTCCTCCAGATACTGTCTACTCAGGATCTCAGCCTGGCATTGGAACAGAGGTTTGCATATGCAGTTTACATGTCTAAATAAGATTATTTTGACCTTAATTATACTAAATAAACAAATTGGAATGATTACAGGTAGTCCTCAATTTACAATGACAATGGAGGCCCAAATTTCCATTGCTAAGCAAGACAGTTGTTAAGCAAGTTGTGTCCCATTTTACGGCCTCTGAATCACTGCGGTTGTTAAACGAATAATGTGGACCTTAAATGAATCTGGTTTTCCCCATTGACTTTGCTCATCAGAAGCCAGCTGGGAAGGTCACAAATGGCGATCACGTGATCCTGGGATACGGCAACTGAAATAAATACATGCCACTTGCCAAGCGCCCAAATTTTGCTCATGTGATCACTGAGGCACTGCAAAAGTCTTAAGCGTGAAAACTGGTCATGAGTCACTTTTTTCAGTGGTGTTGTAACGTTGAACAGTCACTAAACAAATGGCTATATATTGAGAACTACCTGTATTTTATAAATTAAGGGACAAGTAAATGATTAAGTTAAATTTAGCTTTATCAAAGATACCATTACTAACTTTAAAGTTACTAAGACCAATGGAAATTGCAAAATAGTTTTCTCTAGGAGTTGGAGGTGCAGGTGGGTTGTTGAATAGTAATCTGCTTTTAACAGTAGTGATTATCAGAGTTAAAGTATGTGTGATGTAGTGATAGAAATGTTTTTGAAAGCTCTTTTCTCTTGTAAGACAGATGACTATGGTTTATGATACTTGAAGCAGTTCATATTTATGACTATTTTCAGTTACCTTTCTGTGCAAAAGTGCAAGATTCATAATGAGGACTGTACTATGACACTGGACGTACTGCATATTCCCTATGAAAACCCTGAGTACAGTTCCCAGGGCACCCTCAAATTAGTTTTAATTTGATAGGAGGAATAAATTAGCAATTGGAGAGAAAGAAATTCATATTAACTACCTCTAATTAACTCACTATAATGTTTCCAAGAAGACTGCATATTCATGACCAAATTAAAAGCTCTAAAGTACTCTTTAGTTCTTGTTTAGTTTAGTTCTTGTTAATAAATATTAATTCTCCTTCAGGTTTTTGTTGGAAAAATTCCTAGAGACTTATACGAAGATGAATTGGTGCCACTCTTTGAAAAGGCAGGCCCCATTTGGGACTTGCGACTCATGATGGATCCACTTTCTGGACAAAATCGAGGCTATGCTTTTATCACATTTTGTACCAAAGATGCAGCACAGGAAGCTGTTAAGTTGGTGAGTGTTCTGTCATAAGACCACGCATGGTGCAAATTAGAAAGTAAGTATTCATCCTACAGTTTAGAAACTTAGAGCCAGATACACAGTATAGTCTCATTTTTCTCTCTATTTTTTCTCAGTTAAACTGATCCTGCTTGGGTGTTTTTTGTATTTATAGATAATATTGGCTACAATATATAAGTTGCTTGATGATGAGATGGGTAGGATACAAATTTTAAATAAATAAATAAAATAGCAAAATAATTTTATTGGAAACTCTAAATCTTAAGAGTTTCTAAAACTAAATTTTGGGCATGCAAAGATGCAAATGATACTAAATAATGTAAACATCTAGTCATTTAATCAAGATAGGCCAATAGAGTTTGCTGGTATCTATATTTTAATAAGCTGAAAGTTCATGGGAAATGTTTAATTGTTTTTCTTTCAGTGTGATAACTATGAAATCCGGCCTGGAAAACACCTTGGTGTATGCATCTCAGTGGCAAATAATAGGCTATTTGTTGGATCAATTCCAAAAAACAAAACTAAGGAGAATATACTAGAAGAATTCAGCAAAGTCACAGGTAAGGAGATGCAGGCATGTGCTTCTGTAAAAAAAAATGGGTTCACTTTAATGCAGCTTAATTTCTAAATTTAGAGGCCACCAGATTCCTGGGTGACTTCAGGAGGCTTACAGATTAAAAAAAAAGCCAATAAAATATGTATATAAAAAATAAACCTGGCTGACAGGAAAATAATTCACTAGACTATAACAAATTAAATCATGTCTAAAAATAATGAAATGCTAAATAAGCATGCATCCTTGATAAGCTTTCATAAAGCAAAAGGTTTAGGGGAATAATTATGATTCTGAACTATTTTTATTTATTTATTTTATTTTATTTTATTTATATGCCATCCAACTCCCGAAGGACTCCAGGCGGCTCACAACAGAACACAGCAGTACAACAAAATTTAAAAGTTTAAAAAACAAATTAAAAACAATAAAAATAAAAAAGAACACATACATCTCGTCTGGGCTGGATCTTGCTCGATCATAATAGCAAGATCAACGGCCCCATGCCTGCCGGAAAAGCCAGTTTTAACTGCCTTACGGAAGGCCAGCAGGGTGGAGGCAGTCCGGACCTTGGTCCGGATTTCAGGTTATATGTAGGTTTTCATATGAAAGTCTCACTAATTTGGCAAAAGATAAGGTACTTTCATTTGGGAATTTTCAATCCACCACCAATCACAATATATTATTCTGTCTTTCTATTTTCATTTTTTACTATTGTTTTTAATGCTTTTATTTGCTGGTCTGTGACTAATAAAAATTGATTGATTTTCATTTTGGCATAATGGCAACATAATAAATTGGCCTTGCATTGTTCATACCAAGAACAATAATAGTTAAAATAGGGGTGTACACAAAACAGGAAACAAAGCAGCTGTGCTTGAATCATTCTGAACAACCTTGGTTGTTTTATGTAGTTGGGGAAAAAAACTTTGAAACATTTTGCGTATTTTGTTTTTGCTTTCAAACAACATACATATTTTCTCTAGCTTTAAATGGCCAGACAGTTTGCTTCGAGGTTCTTTTCTGTAATTTAAAATCTTTAAATTATCAAAGTTTACTCTGAAAAACATGGCACAGTTTTTGAACTAGAGGCGCTTTTCACGCTTTTAATTTAAGACATTTTAGTTGTTATGGGTAGATGGACAGAGCAAGGGCAGCAACTCCATTTTCCAAAGAATTGATACATTGCACCAGAAGTGCAAGCAATTGCATCTTTTATGAGGTAGTCTAGAAATAGTGATGAGATCAATAACATTTTCATATTTCCTGTAGCATAAAAGCTTGGAAAAACAATTCAAAATAATATATCAAAATCTAGTCAAGCCACTTGAAGTAGAATTCCTACCAGTGATTCAGAAGAATATTTCTTTATTCTGAATACCTGATATCAGCTAGGTAGTAGTTAAGGCGATGAGTCTGTTTTTGCAACTTTATAAAAATGACAGACATGAGCTGTGATTTTTTCCATTTCTGTGCTGGGTCAGGGAGCATCACCTTTTTATCTCTCTGCTAGAAGCAAATGTAGTATTGCAACTGTAAATAGAGGAAAAAGAGCACCTTTGTAGAATCTTAAGAATCTCCTTTATGCTCCCCAAAAGGTATATTTTCACAGTGCATTAGTTAAGCAAATCAAGTCTTCAGCATGCTTAGTAGTCTATCTAGAAATGTCTTTTTTTAATTAGCTTTTCAAATGAGAAAAGTTTTAGTCTTCCATAATTTATCAGGCGTTTTGTTCTTAACAGAAGGTTTAGTTGACGTAATCCTGTATCATCAACCTGATGATAAAAAGAAGAATCGGGGGTTCTGCTTCCTTGAATATGAAGATCACAAATCAGCTGCTCAAGCTCGACGCCGGTTGATGAGCGGGAAAGTGAAAGTCTGGGGAAATGTTGTGACGGTTGAATGGGCTGACCCGGTAGAGGAGCCAGATCCAGAAGTCATGGCAAAGGTAGTAAAGTAGTAGCTAAATCGGCACAATCTGAATTAAACTTCACCAGCATATTATTTTTTTTCCTTTCTGATTATCTCTAGAATACCTGTTTACCTTGCTGTTGGGGGGGGGGGGAGGCTGGTTAGGCCATTTTGCATTCAGAAGGGATAAATTTAACAAGAGAGCCATTATGTATGTGTGTGTGTTTATGCATCTAAACAATATAAGATTTGTATCTGGTAAAAAGTAATTTCTAGGTGTTTTCAAATATGATTATTCTAAGCATCATGGATCCTTTTTCTCTGGATTACATCCTGAAGGACACCATTTCAGCAGCACTCTTATGTTTCTTATTAGTTTGATAACTGAGTTAGAAAGTAGAGTATTTGCTAATAATGCCTATTGAGAAATCGGTTGTTAAAATTGAGGAAAAGGGAAATATCTTCCAAATGGAATCTCGAGGGAAGGGTGAAGAATTTTACTGAACAATTTCTATAGCGTAAACATTGTCAACTATTCTTTTAGTTGCCACTGCCCATAGTGAGGGTAAAGATAAGAGTTGAAAAAACTCTTATGATCGAGGTAGCTAGAAATCTTTCGTTAGGCCCTACTGTTCTCTGGGCAGTTTTGCATGCTGAATAGGTCCTGAATGAATGTGGGGATTGTTTTCCAGAGCAACATGACTGGAAACCATTATCCAAGGTTTTTTTTAAAGGCTCCTGTGACTTCTTCCCACCTGAACAAGGTAGAAAGGGAGCAAGGTTTTCTCCTGTGGTATCTTATAGCTTAGAAAAAGATGTCAATTCTCACTAATGACACAGTAATCTCAAAACACTGCAATAAATTGCAGTGCAATTTACTGCACTGCAAAAGTTGCTGTGGTTTCTGTTGTTTAATAATTGTGTCTTGACTATTTTGTCTAAGAATAATCTCAAGCACAAGGGGGATTTGGCCTTACAGACAGCTTAAAAATATTTTAAATAAATGCCAGTTTTCTTGACAGGTGAAAGTTCTATTTGTGAGGAATTTGGCCACTACGGTGACAGAGGAAATATTGGAGAAATCATTTTCAGAGTTTGGAAAGCTGGAAAGAGTGAAGAAATTAAAAGATTATGCTTTTGTTCATTTTGAAGATAGGGGAGCAGCAGTTAAGGTAGGTAACATTGTTATTAAGCAAAATTAGGTTGCCCAGAACTTTCAGAATATCTTCTCAAAAGCAGACTTTTTTCTCATATCGAGTGAGTTATAATTAGGTGTCCTCTTGTACATAGTTGTGTTACCATTTCCTGTCTGTTCCTCTGATTTATTCTTTGACTTTCTAAACAACAAACATGCTTCTACTACTGCTTAGTCTTTATTGCAAAAATAGTTACGGTCCATAGATCTTCCTATGGAGCAGCCTGAGACTTCCTTTACTTGCTTAGTACGAAAAGTTAATGCTAATACAACTTTTATCTTTTACACAGTTTCTCCAAGGGTAACCTCTATCCACTTCCCACATTGAACTCAGATTTATTCTGACAAAATATACTATATAGTTGCATAGTAATGGCGTTTTGGCAACTTTCATCTTCCATTTTTATTCCAATAATCAAAAATAATAACTGACTTCTTTATTGTACTGATAGAAAAAAGAATATTAATGGATTAAGATAACTGTTTGGATTTCATGGTTCCTTCCTTTCATTGCAGATTAATATTTGCTCTGTCAGTTGTGAAAGATCAGGTTCTTGAAGGTCCTGTAATAAGTGAATTATTACTGATCATGCCTAGGCACAGGAATCTCCTTAATTAACAGCACCTTCTTGAGATTAGATAAGGGTCAACAGAATTCAAGGAAGGAGGGATTTAAGGCTTATGGCTACATAGAGATTCGAGGCTGATCCCTTTTTTAACTCCATCTCCAAGTTTTGCCATTCCTTCTACAGGCGCTGGCGGACATGTAAGGGTTAATTTGGGAAGAAAGCACAAACAATCTATTTTAAGTTCTTTGTGCATTAAAAGATATTACAGTGGTAATACTTTTGGGGAGCCCCGGATTTAAATCTACAATCATCTACAGAAGCTCAGACTTTAGAGTTTATGACTGTTTGGGGGGGAAATCAGTGAGGGAGAGATATTGATCACCTATATGGAATGTGGAATATATTAATATTACAGGTTTCTGTTTCTGGGTTTTTAAAAACTTCTTTCTCACAGTATGTTTTAAATGTTACAGCTGCAAAATGTAGAGCCTTGCAACTTCAAATTCTAGGAGAAGGCTTCCATCTCCTACACTGCTTGTCTGTTTGCCCCAAAGTTTCTCTTTCCTCTCAGCCTTGCATGCTCTTAAAAGGCAAGGCAAGAATTGCAGACTTTCCTGTTGCATTGTTTCTTACAAGGGCCAGCGTATTGCATTTTCCTCCCAGGAAAGGTTTGCCGTCTTATTTTGAAACAAAAGAGCTAAAACGAGAAATGCAATACGTAAAACTTGGGATTGTGTAGGTTGGAAAATATTTGGACTTGGGAACAGAAAGGTGGGGAATGCTGAGGTGACATTATGCTCTCAAATACAATTTAAATGTCTTTTTTTTTTCCCCCTTTCAAAACAGGCCATGAATGAAATGAATGGAAAAGAGATAGAGGGGGAAGAAATTGAAATAGTGTTAGCCAAGCCTCCAGATAAGAAAAGAAAAGAACGCCAAGCTGCCAGACAAGCCTCTAGAAGCACTGCGTAAGTGTTAAAACTTCAGTAAACTGAAATATAGCTGTAAAGGCACAGATTATTATCCCTTCCTCCAGATGGAACATTTAATTTGCTCCGTCCCTTCTACTGAAATTTACTCTGACTTGTAACAAGGCTGGAGAATGATACAAGCTAAGGTGTACTAATTGGTATATGTCAGTGCCAACAAGAAAAGAATATCCACATTTAACTGCTCCTCCCATACGCTGGAGATGGAGACCAATTTAGTCAGATGGCTTAGAGCTGCGGTTGGCTTAGAGCAAATCCGTCAGTATGTTTAAAAGTAATCGCTCCCATAGCAAATCTAGTATAGTCTTCTTGGGAAGTTCAGTGGAGAAAGCAGTAGGCTGGGATCCCTCTCCTTTGTCCTCCTTCGCTTAAATCCAAAACGTTATTATCTTTCTAAACTGGATTCTTTAAACTAGAAAAAGACTTGAGACCGATGTTGTTAAAAAAACACACAATAAATGTGCTATTATTTTTCCCCCTCCTCACTAGGTATGAAGACTATTATTACTATCCTCCGCCTCGTATGCCACCTCCTATGAGAGGCCGAGGTCGTGGAGGCAGAGGCGGCTATGGCTATCCCCCAGATTACTATGGCTATGAAGATTATTACGATGATTATTATGGCTATGACTATCATGACTACCGTGGTGGCTACGAAGATCCTTACTATGGCTATGATGATGGCTATGCTATAAGAGGAAGAGGAGGAGGAGGAAGGGGTGGGCGAGGCGCACCTCCACCACCTAGGGGGCGGGGAGCACCACCACCAAGAGGTAGAGCTGGCTATTCCCAGAGGGGGGCACCCATGGGACCACCAAGAGGAGCCCGGGGCGGGAGAGGGGGCCCTGCTCAGCAGCAGAGAGGACGTGGTGCTCGTGGAGCCAGGGGCAATCGTGGGGGCAACGTGGGAGGCAAGAGAAAAGCAGATGGGTACAACCAACCTGATTCCAAACGCCGTCAGACCAACAACCAGCAGAACTGGGGCTCGCAGCCTATCGCTCAGCAGCCGCTTCAACAAGGTGGAGACTATGCCGGTAACTATGGTTACAATAATGACAACCAGGAATTTTATCAGGATACATATGGGCAGCAGTGGAAGTAAGACCAATAAGGAGGGCATGGGAATATTGACAAGATAAGGATTTGGCTATAGTTCTACATCCTTCCAAAAAAAATTGGCTTATTGTTTCATCCTTCAAAAGTGATTGGCTGCCATGTGTATTGGGCTGAAGAATCACTATTATGTATATATTCAAGTCTTTTTTTTCCTCCTTTTCTCATAAATGCACTTGGACATTACTGAGCTTGCAGATTTCCCAAACATAGTTTGGGGATAACAATGCTTTTTATCGTTTTAGGCTTCATTTTAGCAGTTTATTAGCAAGGATGGGCAACACTGTTAAATCATGATTTTTGCAAACCTTCTGTTTTTGGACAGTTTCTTTTCTTTCTTTTTCCCTCTTTTCTTTTTGGATTTGGGATAGATTACGTAGGCTTCTGCTGTACATAAAATAAAGCTAGTACTTTTGTCTCCGTAGTTTTAAGGAATTTAAAAAAAATTAAGTTTTCTTGTATTGAAAAAATAACATGATTGTATGTTTTGCATTCCTAGAAGTAGGTTAACTGTGTTTTTAAATTGTTATGACTTCACACCTTTTTGAAAATCTGCCCTACAAATTTGTTTGGCCTAAACGTCAAATCCGTGGCAATTTGTTCCTTGATGTGATTGTATTTCCAATTTCTTGTTCATGTAAGATTTCAATAAAACTCAAAAACCTATTCAAAACATTACCTATTTCAAATTCCATTGTGTCCTAAAAGATTATTTTATTGGTAATCCTTGCAAGAAACATTTTTTTAAAAACTGCCTATGTGAGTGATCAAATTCATGAAAAATTCTTGCGATTTCCAACATCTGGCATTGGTGGCATGTGAGTCAGTGCTAGGTCCAATAAAATCAAATTGAAATGTATTAATTGGTACTGTAATCTGGTTGCATATAACAGTGAATTGGTTGCTTTCTCAACAGCTTTAAGTATATTTGAAAACTTGCATTTAAGCCCTTTTTCAGTCAGTTGCGAAAGATATACTGTGTATTAAGCCAGTCCATAAATTTAACCTATCTCACATTCATATGGATCATATCCAATAACTTCAGCACAATTTGATAATTCTCAACTGTAAAACAACAATAACATGGTCAGTTTTACCTTTAAAGAGACTGATTCGAACAAAGATATGAATTTGGTTGCAAATTTTTAAACAAATGTAAAATCTTGATGCTAGAGATAACTAATATTATTTAAAAACAGTTAGATTTCACATCTTGTCAAAGAAATTATTTCAAATGCAAATTTCCATTAATTTGGGATATTGCTAGTTTTTTGTTTTTTTCTACTCAGGCTATTCCATTCATTTTTGTGTGAACCATTTTGCATTGATTTTTAACATACGTTTGATTCTCATCTCATGCTTGTTTCATCTGTTGTCTTTTGCACTTTTCTACGTTGCTGTGATGTGCATTTGGAATTTTTGGGGAGGAAAATCAACCATTTGAAATTTATAAGATTGGCCATCCTGAATTTTCTTAACAAATAGCCCCTTATTGATGGATTTGCATTTGATTAGATCAAAGAGATTTGCATTTGATTAGATCATAGAGAAAAAAAACTTGTCTGACCCTCTTTCAGGCTTTTTCTGATGGGAAGAATTAGTAGTTTTCTTCCTACATTTTGTTGAGGGTCAAGAAGATAATTTCTTGGGTTTGTAATTCATTGTCTTGAAAGAAAATATTTTTGAAAGTTATTTTTTGAAAGCCAGCCAGTTAGAATGGGGAGGCCTTTTTAAAAAAAAAACCTAAATCTATGGGTTTTTTTCTAATAGAAACTGACCAATATTATGATCAAATGAAATATTATAGCTGTTAGTCCTATTATAGATGTATTTATTTTTGTCTGAATAAAGTTACAGGATGTACATACTGAGGCTTTTATATGGCTTCATGGCTGGCTTTTTAATGATTTTTAAGTCTTTTTTTAAAACGGTTTATCAATTGTTTAGCAGTCAGTCCCTCTCCCCTAGTTGAATGGTATCCTGATCTATGAAACAAACTCTGAGCTTTAAATATATGCCTCAATGAAAAAAGTCATTAGAAGTTATTTTTATTATTATTATGGATCATAAAGACTTTCTAGAAAAATAAGCAGTTTTGTATTGATATGAAAACATCTGAATCAGAATTTAGAAAGAATTGGACTTTTAATACACACATGTTGTTCTGTAATGAGAAATCTTGTGATGTGTTTGTTATTCCTACCAAAATGCTAAGCTGTAAAAATCCTCAAAGCAAATGCAATTTTCTGTACTGTATTTTTAACCTCTGGTAGCCCTTCCAAGTAGCATAACATACATACTTGGCCTAACTTGATTGGTAACACAAAGTGCAGTTCCACCTGTCCATCTGTAAAATCAATTTAGATTTTATATTTTAAAGACAGAAGTATATTGTCTAAATATTTCAGTGGTATCCATATTCAGTCAAGAGGCGCTAAAGGCTTTTCAGTTTTTCAATTATATACCATGCATTATGACTTAAAGAAATGCACATTATAGATCCTCTTCCACTAATTACTAAAAATTCAAGTGCAATCCAAAATATATTTTGTTGATCTGTGTCTTGACCTTTGTTCATCAAAGCAATCCGAGGGAAGAAAACTCCTATTATACAAGAATCTCATGCCTTTTTGTCTTCAAGATGGGGGAGGAATCATGAAATGGGATATTTGATCACTCATTTATAGCAGTTGCTTCAATGTCATTATTGACACCAAGGTGATTTTGGAAAAAAAAAAAAAACCCTTATGCCAGAGTTTTGGTACTTCAAAAACTTTTATCCAAAGATTTATACAAATTCTTAATTGTTTACATCCCATGTTGCCTTGTTAAATGAGTTTCAACTCAAAAGTTAACCAATTTCCTGAGAACCATTCTTCATGAAAGGAAATGTCTAAAAACGTTTAAAGGTTTAATCATTGTTCTAGGCTTATAGTTTCTTTGATAGATTTTTTCTAAGTGATGATACCAACTTTAATAACATAAACTGTTTTGAAAATATTTCTTCAGAATTTCTGTTAAAATCCAAAAGAATTGGAAGAACATTTAAGTTTAACAATCCACTGTGAATGACTGCCTCATTTATCAAAGCCTGTTTATATTTTCACCCTCTGCATCTGTATGCCTTTCTTTGAACTCATTTGCATTTTAAACATTAAAAAACCATGCTTATAACTAAAGCTATAATGAGCAAAGTGAGGAAATTATGAAAGTATCTTCATATACAAGGGAGATCTTACAATTGGAGTCTTTATGCAAAAAGAAACCTTGGAACTTCATTATGGCTTTTTTTGCCTTGGCTGTGCATGATTTGGTTTCTTGTAATTGTGAACAAATGAGCCAGAATTTTTCAAAGCTTGCATATAATCTCTTGATTTAAATTTGGACAGTTCGTGCAAGAAGTATTTTCGTAAAATATTAACATAGACAAAACTAAGGTTTGTCTCTGAATTGGATTCTTAATGCCTCAAAGTTTTGTAAGGCCAGAATTAACAGGCTGTGATTCTCATTTTTCTCAAAATGGAGGTTTCTCTTAACTTAGGGCAAACATGTTGAGCTGTTTTACATAGCAAATTTGATAGTCTTACCAAATACAGACTGGCTCATCAAGAGGCATGTGATTTTTGTCCCAAGAGGCATACCGTTGGAATGGAAAAACTATTAAGACTGTAAAAAGGAGGTTACCAGAAGCTCTGAATGACCATTCGGAATATATTGCTCTATCTACATTTTCTAATGTTATCCAGAAATCTGCCAGTGTAACTTCTGTTTTAACTCCTTCCTTTTATTACCTGACTATCAGGGAAGCGTGGTTGAGGCTGCCCTGACTTGACATGTCACGATGTCGACTTGCTAGGTGGGGTTCGCAGGGACAGTAACCATTGGAGTTATCGGTAAGAGAATTTTCTTTCTCATTTTTATTTCAAAATAAGAGCCTGCCCTCCCTCCGCCCCCTGGGGTGGGGGTGTGATGGTATTGCTACTCCCCTCTCCTTCAGGGATTTTAAATCATTTTGTGGGGAAGGGGTCTTTTTCTTTTTTTTTTATAGATGCCTGGCTAATTGTACGTGAGAGAGGTGAGTTTGAATATGATCCTGCCAATTATGACAGATGCATAGATTTGAGTAAGTGCCTAAGAGCATAAGGGGAAGATTCTTCAGGGGTCTCTACTTCACGTGAAAAGAGTTTTTGTAAAACCCAGCTAAGGTTTGACATTTGTGGTTAAAATGTCCTGAAGTGTACTGTGCTGACAGATGTTTACCCTTTCCCCAATAAAATGGCCAACCCTTTTTGAAATATTGATGGAGGCATGAGTAGGAAAAGAGCTGTCATCATGTTAACCTCTTTTCTTAGTGGGATGCTTTCGTAATAGTCCGATTGTTCAAATAACACAAAATCTACAGGTTGTCCTTGGCGTATGACCACAAATGACCCCAATGTTTTCCATTGCTAAGCAAGACAGTTAAATGAGTTTTGCCTCCATTTTACCACCTTTCCTGCCACAATTGTCAAGTGAATCACTGCAGTTGTTAAGTTAATCTGATTTCCCCAATGTCATTGCTTGTCAGAAGGTCACAAAATGTGATTGCATGACCCCGGGACACTGCAGCTGTCATAAATATGAACCAGTTGACAAGCATCTGAATTTTGGTCATGACCAAGGGGAGGCTGCGACAGTCTTAAATGTAAAAACTTATGTAAAAACATAAGTCACTTTTTTCAATGCCATAGTAACTTCAACCAGTTACTAAACAAATGTTTGTAAGTCAAGGACGA
Organism: Grayia smithii; assembly: GCA_032468115.1. Lineage (NCBI taxonomy): Eukaryota > Metazoa > Chordata > Lepidosauria > Squamata > Grayiidae > Grayia > Grayia smithii. The sequence continues at coordinate 24,108 of JANHFM010003388.1, read as the reverse complement.
CCTGTATGAAAAGCCTGTTTATGGTACTTTTTGAATAGTGAGAAATATGAAACACATCTGAAATAATACTGCACAAATTTATAAATAATCAAAATCACATATAAATCGAAAAATTAAAGTAAATTAAATTATAACACCGCTATCCCTCCCCCCCTCTTTATTTTGTCATGTTTTGAATATAACTTAGTCACAAACACCATTACTTTCAGTTAGATAGTTAAACAGTTATAAAATGAATGCACTGTACTTTTCAAAAGTGACCTTGGTTTTTAACAAACCATAGGGTGGGGGGAAGTCTGATGATTGCAACACTGATATTATATTTATTTATTTATTTATTTATTATTTATTTGATTTCTATGCCGCCCTTCTCCCTGGGGACTCGGCAGCTTAAAATTATATATCAAGAATGATAGTAACAGTTTTTAAATCAGTATTGTTTTTTTATTTTAATTTATTAACATTCTTTCCCTTTCCTATTTGCCCCTCAACAACAACCCTTTGAGTTGGGTTGGGCTGCTTTATATTTGTCTAGTGGATTTTGAGTATGTCTATGAATACGGTATCTTTTTATTCTAATGAAAGATGGACTGCATTCTCACATTGCACTAAGTTATGATTTTACTAAATACAGTTGATTGAATGAAGCATAATCAATGGGGCTAATACATTACCTCAAGAACATAAACCATGATTTACAAATTCAGAGTGGCTGTTTTTATCAAGTGTCCTATGTCACAAATAATCACACCATATTTTTGTGATACGAAATATAATTCCGTTGTGTCAAATAGTTCAAGCTTTGACATTTCTAGCATATTCTTACTTCTTTGGCTATTTCAGCAGATACATTCCTGAATTGTCTTCTCTGGGGATGGGATCAGTGAACAAGTTTGTGCTGAGGCATTTCAGAAACACTTGTAAAATGACACAAGTGTTCTATCCAAAAACAAAATAAAATTTCTGGAGGATCACTGATCTGACTTCCAGATATTCAAGTACCTCTTCTCCCCAAAATAAAATGAATGCTTACATAATTGTAATAAATTGGTGTTGCAGCAATTGATAAATCTGGGTGGAAGAAACAGAGATTCTTCAAGTGCTTATGAATTGCATTCTGAGTTATCAACCACCAATGAGGAATGTTAGGAATTGCAATTTTGCAGCAACGCCTAGAGGACTGCATATTCCTAATCCTGGAGATAAGCACACTTCAGAATGAATTAATGGTACAGCTTCCTTTTTAAATAATTTGGAATAAATTGCTTTGTCTTATCGTGGTGGTAGGTTATCACTTGATTTTCTCTGCTATTTTTATTTTCACTTTCAGGCAATTATTTTAAAAAGTTCTTTGCATATAGACTGAATGGTTAAATTATCAACTTCAATTTCTGGTTACTTCAGAAATCAGAGACATACAAACAGAAAGACCAAGTATAGGTGGCTTTTCCACCTTAAAAACTGCAACCTCTTTAATTAAGTTCTCCCAAATAAACTGAAAATTGCAATTGGTATGAGCACCTTTCATCTGACCTTTTCATTTCAGCTTACTTAATAAAGACTGGAAAAAATACATAAATGGGCCATTGAAATTTCCATGTTCATTTGGCATTGCCTATTGAAAATATTTCCAGGGCAAATGGTTTCCCTAATTCCTTCTGACTTAAATACTTTGCATATAATACTTGGAAATTCTGAAGGTATCATCAATGCTAATTTAATCCTTATCCTATGCAAGTTTCCGGAGCTTTCAAAGATTTTAATGTATCCTATGTTTGCCTTTTTGAAAGCACTTGCACCTTATCCCCCTTGGTAATTATCCAGAATTAGGATTAAGGTTTTTAATATGTAACAGAAATTCCAAAACTTACTAGGTTGATAGCTACTGGAGTTTCTAGATTGCATTTTGGAACCTGATGGTATTTAAAAAAAAAAAAAAAAAGACAAAATGCTTAGCTACAATGGGTCAACTGGATAGCTCACGGAAACCCGAGTAAAGCAAGTTTAGTCTTAATATTTAATCAAGCTTCTGTAGTCCAGCAATAATTAGAAAACAAGAAAAGATTGCATCTCTACAAAGTGACACTTCATAATATTAATGGTGATACCAAACGTGATTAATTGTGCTACTCATTGTGAAATAAAAACATGGTTAATATATTACAAATTGTGTTTGCTTGGCAGTATTGCTTTTGCATTTCTGGTATCCAGAGACAATTTACGTCCTTTCAGAAATCAGCACACTGGTTTTTGTTGGTGATTAATCATTTGTGTATTAATCTGTCAGCAAATTCTGAATTTCAAATGTTTAACTACCTTATTAAACATTCATTAAGATTCTATTTTACCTGGCCATGTATAAGCCACTTTTTAGTTATGCTTAGTTCTACCCATTGAGATTTATTTATAGAGTCAATTCAACTCTTGAAGAAAACTCACCTCACCCTAGCTGCTTGGTACCCAGCTGGTCAAAGTTGCTGTCTCTGAGAGGAAGAGCAAATCAATGGAGCATCTCATATTAAAAGGTAAAAAGAAGTTATTATAAAACTATGTTATGCAATTAGAAGAGATTTGATAAATGGGGACACCCCCAACATAAGGAAATCATGCTTTATTCTGCTAGTAAAAACACCCCACTAAAACATTTCCAGAACAAATGAAATTATTTTTCTCTAAAATCTGTATTAAAGTGATGTCGGTTGTTTAAATTCAGTAGGACTTGTTCAGCAGGGTTATATCTCAGGTTCTGCCCTTGGTATCTGTAGGTAAAGGACTTTAATTGGACCAGGGAAACAACTACTGCTGCTGAGATACTATAATACTATCACTAGTCATTAAATATATAATGCTAAACTTGGTGGACCATAAGGTGACACTCATTAGAATGTGTTTCATAGGTTATATTCAGTGGGGTTATGTTTTGTTTAAGGAAAAGTAAATAAGTATTTAAAACCCTGTCATTTCCCCTAGAATATACTCTCACAATTTTTTGCTGGTTATAGTCCCCATGAGTTGATTAGGGTTGGCATTTTCCTACTGAATGTCAATAATTTCACTGCTTTCAACAATTTACATAAGCAGGTTGAAATTCTCAAACGACAGCTTTCTGTGAGAAAAATCAAAACCCTTTTCAGCTAAGGCAATTAATGCTGCTGATTTTCAAATCTGAGCAAATCATAGATGATTAATGTTTATGAGTAATGTAGCCATATAAAATAAAACTACATTTCTGGAACAGTCATATTTTATAAATAAAATAGTGTTCAGCACCTGGTTATTTGAAATGCACCCTAAAAACCAAGAATAAAACAAGACCAAACAGAGTTGGAAAAAACAGGCAAAGCATGTCAACATATAAGGTAGTCCTCAACTTACGATCACAATTGAGCCCAAAATTTATGTTAAGTGACTTTTGCCCCAGACTTCTTGCCACAATTGTTAAGTGGATCACTGCAGTTGTTAAGTGAATCTGGCTTCCCCATTGATTCTGCTCCTCGAAAGGTTGCAAAGGGGATCACATGACCCCAGGACACTGCAACCGTCATAAATATGAGCCAGTTGCCAAGAGTCTTAAATTTTGATCACATGACCAGGGGAGTGCTGCAATGGTCATAAGTGAGTAAAACGATCATGAGTCACTTTTTTCAGTGCCATTGTAACTTTGAACAGTCACTAAATGAACTGTTGTAAGTCGAGGACTACCTTTATTAGCAATAGCACATAGACTTGTATACTGCTTCATAATGCTTTAGTGGACTCTTGGAGTGGTTTAGAATGTCAGCATATTGCTCCCAACAATCTGGGTCCTTATTTTACTGACTTTGGAAGGAAGGATTGAGCCACTGACAATCGAACTTCTGGCAGTCAGCAGAATTAGCCTGCAATAATTGGGAGATATGAAATTGCAGTTTCAGTCTTCTATAGCTCTCTGCCTTCATTTAACAATATTCTAGGATTGTGATGGCGAACCTATGGCATGGGTGCTGGAAGTGGTACTCGGAACCATCTCTCCAGACACGCGAGCTGTTGCTCTTCTGGGTTCTGGAGCGCCAGCCAGCTGGTCTTCATATGCGTGGGAGCACCGGAAACTTGAAGAGCAGCCGCCCAGTGTGCATGAACAGAACATTACAGAACATTATAGGTAACAAGCACACAATCTAGCAGGAAAAAAAAGGCAAGAAAAACAAGAAGGTAAGGATTAGGAGGAGCAAACATTTAAAAATAACAAAAGACAAATGCAATTAAAGCAGCATATATTTTTCATCTTAACCAATGCAATTAAAGACTCAAAAGCCTCTCTCTGATAAAACCATTGCAAGAGCAATGAAATGGCATATAACACTAGTTTAGTTCTATTATTGAATCCTGGTGGCTTCAGTCAATGAGATCGTAGCAGATACCTTCTTGAAAACTGTTGTGTTTTAGCTATGAAAAAAGGAAAACCCCATGTTTTGAATTCTTAGGAGGGGGTTAGAAATAATTGGATATGTAGAATGCCTTCTTATAGATTTATAGAGAACACATTTATGGAGTAGCATTTTTTTCCCTGGTATTTTTTTTTCCTTAAGAATATCAGGCAGCTGGAAAGTGTAATTAACAACAGAATCTTATAGATAGTTATTCAAAATTAATAGTGGGGTGGCTTTTGCTGGAAATGGAAAGCTGGACTAAATGGATTGTACATTGGATCCAGCTGGCTGTTCTTACATTATCATTAAGGCTCAAGCATCTGTTCTTCATATTATAAATAGACAGTAGAAGGGTGGTTGTGTTTTGTGTTGTGTTCCATGAAGAAGAAGTACAGTTCTTAAACTCAAAGTAGAAAACAATGCATAGAAGGACCTATTAGTGAACTACAACTCCGATCATCGCTTACCATTAGCTGCAGTGATTGGGGCTGCTGGGAAGGAAAAACCAGTTATCTGGTATAAACCCACTTGTTTTTTTGTTTTTTTTAAATGGAATTTTATATATGAAGGACAGATGAAACTCTTAGCTCTTTTTCGGCTTCTTTCATACTCCCAAGTCATTGCACAGAACGATATTGTTGACCTTGCTGTGTTTGTAAAAGGATAGGAAATAGTTTTGGAAGAACACAAATTTCTGACCACTCCACCAACTTCTGATTTGAATTCTAATGCATAGAAACCACTGGTAAAAGAGTAATGCCATTACCACCACACTTTACATCTGGAAGGGAAAACTGAAAATAATAGTTCTCAAAGGAAAGCAAACAGTTTAATTAAAAGCTGGCTGATACCACACATACTTTTATCCTGCATCAGAGTAAGGCTTTCTCCTCCATTTAGCTCATTCAAGTCAACTCTTGATGAGGATCTAAAGAAGAAATAATGGCCATGGCTTCCAGGGAAACACCTGATGGCATTTCTCGTCTAGCATTATTTTTTTCTTCCTGGTAAGGAAGAAAATGCCCATGTTAGCAAGATGAGATACTCTACACCAGTGGTCTTTAAACTTGGCAGCTTTAAGACTTGTGGACTTCAACTCCACAAGTTGAAGAATTCTGGGAGTTGAAGTCCACAAGTCTTAAAGCTGCTAAGTTTGAAGACCTCTGCTCTACACCATCAGTTGTATGCATTTCTATGCTCTCCAACTAATTGAATAATATGTCTAATATTTTAGGATGAATAGGTTTGAATTTTTTTGCTTAAATATAAAAATATTTTTCCCCCATTGAGTTGTGTCTGAGTCTTGAAGACTGCCTGGACAAATCCTTGCAGTTTTTTTGCAAGGTTTTTCAAAAGTGGTTTGCCATTGCCTCCTTCCTAGGGCTGATGATGAAGTGACTGGCTCACGTCATCTAACTGGCTTTATCCTCAAGGCAGGTCTAGAACTTACAATATCCTGGTTAACCTTATGGCTTCACTGCCACACCAAACTGACTATCCAATTTGGTAAACTTCCTTTGTTTGTATGATAAATTTTCACATTATAAAGCTTCTTTTGTTTCAATTAATTTTTAGGTTTTTTTTTTTTAATGTGTAAAGAAGGTGAAATGAATTATTAAACAAATAGTGAATATTCATACTAAATGTTTGCAGTGAATTACTCTGGATTTTTTGGAGCATAGTCCCAATATACCACTCAAGAAAAAAGCAAGCATGAATCTTGGCACATAAAATTATGCTCCCTGTTGTAATGGTTATTTGTATAATAAAAGTTTATTTTTAATGAAAGAGTTCACTTCTGTCGAATTTGCGTGCTGTGAAAAAAGCCCAGTAAATGCCTTGCAGACTTGGACAAGTAGAGCAGCACTTGCAGGTAAGAAGAGATATTACGGTATGTGGTTTTTGTTCCTTTTATGTTTTCTTTGATGCACAAATATATTAATCTGTAATGTATCAAGTGATGCATTAAATCTTTGGTCTTCGGTGGCGCAGATTGCTAATGCACTGGCTAAGTGTCTCCACTTAAGTCCAGCTGCTTGCAATTAGTGCTGGTTCGATT
>JANHFM010003387.1:112652-122778 GCA_032468115.1 Grayia smithii | reverse complement strand
AATAAATGCGATACATTACACTACCCCAATAAAACTACAACCATATAAATAATAATAAAAAACAGTTGATATTAAAATATATAACTAGTTATAAGTATATAACTAGTTCATCATTTTTTCCGCATTGAGAAATTGGAAAGAATAAAAATTCTGATGTTATCTGGAGTTGTGTTAATAAGAGGACCACTAGCATATCCGTACCCTTTCATTAAAATAATGTCATAATTATCATAGCTAAGTAATTCAATCTTATCAAGCACTAACATGGTTCCAGAGGTACTAGAAAATCCATGCCATCCCGATTCATCCTACTGCTTGAGACAAAGGTCAAGATAACACTGTATATCCATGCCATATATAGAAGATGATGATAAAGAATCTAATTGACAGGTTAAATTTTTCCAACTCCATCTAAAAAGCTGGCTAGTTTAGAGGGCACAGGGCAGAATGTGTATCATGCATTGTCTGCCTTCCAAACAAATGTAGCCCACTGGTCCCATAACATCTGTTGCCTGAGGCATTTGCCTCTCTCTGCCTGCTTATAACGTTTTCTAAATTATAAAGCTATCTATTATTTGGAGTGTATCTATTTATAAAAACTTTGGCCGTATTGCACTGGGAATTTTGTAAAAAGGATTGTCATGTGCTCCTGTATACCAAATGCCAAAGATTGGCTTGAAGAAATATATGTGTTCTCAGGATTTGGACTTTAGCTCCTATAATCCCCAACCACGAAAGCCAACTGCAATATTCAATAAAATTTATGAGAGCTGAATACCAACATATTAAGGATGCCGGATTGAAGAAGAATGCTCTAGCTCACAGAATAGCAGAGATATTATTTCCAGTAAAGTTTTTCAGAGGTGGAGAGGCTCAAACATTGTCACTTAAAGTTGATAATTAATAGTTAAACTACTTAATTTGTCAAACTAGTAGACAACTAATGGTTAAAACAGATAACTAGTAGTATAAAAAGTTTATTTCATCTAAAATAAAGATAATTTTTAAAGTATATTTCAGTAGAAAAGAATTTTATGAATATAGCTGTTACATATGTACAGATATAGATATGTAGATGTACCATATTTTTCACTTGAAGAAAAATAACTTTTAAAAAAATTATAGACTTTTCTGACTGAAATTTTTAAAACAAGTAAACAAAAATAAAAACATCAAAAATTTAATTACTAACTCGATGCTGAAATTAAATACTGGAGAAATAAATCTACTCAAATAGTTACTATTAAGTAGCTAAAATTAATTGCATATAAATAAGCACCAGACCAGGCCACTGTATTATTAAAGTATAAACTAGTTTTAAAAAAGTAAACTCCAATACTATAAATACCTACATGTGTTGCATAACCATCTGATTCTAGGATAGTCAGATGCTCCTTGTCAAAAGAAAAAAATGGAGCATAGCCCTCACACTTCTGCCAACACATGTAGGAGTTTTCTGAAGGAAAAGAACAAAGAAAATTATTCACAGAGGAAACTTATCTTCTCTTCCCCCCATTCCAGATGGAAGTTAGCCTCCTATTTCTATCCATTGCATTTCAAACTGGAGTAAAACTATCCAACTATAAATTTATAGTATCTCAGTCTAACATCAATAACAACAACAGCATCCAAAGCAGAGATTTGATTAAAAGCCATGTGGTGAACAATAAATAGTCAGTTAGAAGACTGGGTATCAAAATTCCTTTTAAGCTCCCTGCACATGCGCAGGTTGTAATACTAATATTACTTAGCAATATTTTGGGTGTCTGTCGGTATGCTGTGTTGCACTCTGCACTGCGTTTACACACAATAGTGCTCATTAAAAATATAGCTGAGAAATATTAATAATAACTGAGATCAGGGGTGTCAAACTTGATTTCATTGAGGGCCGCATCAAGGTTGTGTTTGACCAGGGGGGGAGGATGTGTAGCCAGGGTGGGCATGGTTAGCTTGATGTCATTCATGTCGGGGGTGCCTGTGATGGCCCAAACGCTCTGCCAGCGAAAACGGGCTTCCGAGCTCCATTTTCAGATTCAACAGCCTCCTACAACCCTTTGCCAGTGAAAACAGAGCTCGCAAGGGCTGCATACGACCCTCCCAAGCGCCATTTTTGCTTGCAAAGTCACCATGGGCCGGTGCTTCGCTGTTTCCAGGGTGGCTTTGAGGGCCAGATCTAGTACTCCATGGGCCGGATCCAACCCCCAGGCCTTGAGTTTGACACCCCTGATTTAGATTAAAAATAAGTACAAATTATACTTATAAATAGATTATAAATGTGTTCAAGTAAATATGAACACACAAGTTTTAACTTGCAAAAGCCTCATTTGGACACCAGAGGAACTTACCTCTTGTCTCAATAGGCCCTGCCTCTTTTCCTGTGATAAGATTTCATATTCTTGTGGTTGGAATCTTACTACTATACCAGCATTATCTGGTACTAATCAAGGAAAGAAGCAAGCTAGAACTAAGGAGAAATTTCCTGACAATTAGAACAATTAATCAGTGGAGCAATTTACCTCTAGAAGTTGTGAATGCTTCAACACTGGAAGTTTTTAAGAAGATATTGGATAATCATTTGTCTGGTGAAGAGTTTTCTGCCTAGGCAGGGGGTTGGACTAGAAGACCTCCAAGGTCCCTTCCAATTCTGTTATTCTGTTATTCTGTAATACTAGCTATAAACAAAGGTGATTCTTTATGTTTTCTTTTATAATATTTTAATTGGAGAACTGGATTCCCCAGTTATAGTATTTTATTGGAGAATTGGATTCTCCAATTACATTTAAGCTTACCTTTTAGGCTCCTTTTCAAGAAAAATAAATATGAGCTCTGCTGAATCAGATCAAAAGTCAATTCAGTCCAACATCCTTTTTTACATACTTGGCAACCTATGAGTGATTTGGAATTGCAGAAATGCAAACATAAATACTTTGTCTTCTGATCTGGTTGACAGGTTGCTCAATCAACTTTTAACTCTTTAGAATTATACAGATCTCTGCTCTTCAAAATAATGCATCCTAGGATTAGCCCAGAAAATTTCTTTTCTGTTTTTAAGGTTGTCTTATACACTCATTTGAAACAGACAATTAGGCTATTTTTGTACACATTTCATTGGCCTGCTATGAATACTGAGTGTACTAATTACCTAAATATACATTTTTACTAATAAGAGTTTTACATATATTTCATGCAGCTAAAGGTGTGTGCTGCATAAATTGGAGAGAAGAAAGTTGAGTATGCAAAACTACACCTGAATTTATATTACATATATTCATGCAGAATAGTATTTTTGTATATAGGTTATTTACATTGAGTTAAGCAAAGCTATAGTTATTGTTCATTTGAGTATTTTTCCATGAATCCAGAGTGTAGTTTATCTATTTTGCTTGCTTGTAGAAGATTTATAATGCAGTCATGAAATACAGTCTGGTTTTATTTGGGAAAGGAAACAGGTAATTACATACATTATTACATGTATGGTTGAATATGCATCAACTATTCCTCAACCCTATCAATTTGGAAAGTACAAAAAAAAACCTTAGAAAAAGTCATCCAAAAAGTCATCAAGCTGTCAGCAGTGTTTACCTACTTACTGTGATTTAATGAGAATAAAATCCTAAATCATTTTGGTTTTCCTATACGAACTATCTGCGTTTCAACATATCAAATGTATTTTGTTACTACCACTTCTTACTAATGTTAAAAGTTGCTGTAGATGTGCTGTCTATGAAAATATCCCAAATACATACTTGGGAAATATATTTCTTGGGACCAACCCCAAAGTCACAAAAGTATATATCAGCTTTTAAGGGTTATTTTCTAATTCACCGTATCAGTAGGGACACTTGTTTAATCAAAGGTTATAATTTTAAAGACTACTGAATGGTTTTGAAAATGTGCAACAGATGTTGAGCTGAGCTAGCTTTGCAACCCTGCATTCAAGATCACAAGGTTAAGACCTCTGACATTCTCTAATAGAATTGTGCCCCAGACCTGAAATGAAGTCATCTGCTTCTAATGTTTTTGCTCAATTTAGTCAAGGAAGAAACCAGCATGTCTTTCAATATTGTGAATATATCATTTATGGAAAAGGAGAATTGTAAATTCACTTCTTACAAAATTATGTGGAATGGAAATAATATTTCAGAGGGTAATATGGGATACTTTCTTGTACATTCAATTGAACAGAAAACATGGAAAAAGAACTATTTGTTGATCAATATGAAGGCATAGGGCTGTTCCTTCTAAGCTTTTGTGAGTGGTGTATTATTCTAAGACAGACTTTTTATTGCTCTAGGGCTGGGCTGTCAAACTCTCGGCCTGCGGACCAGATGCGTCATGTGGGGGCCATACCGCACCCACGCCCGGTTTAGCAAAGGGGAAAAAAGTTCCGACACGTCACGTGACGATATGAGTTTGATGCCTCTGCTCTAGAGCAATGCAAATAGTATATATGCTTTTTAAAGACTTTTCTTAAATTTGTGATGAATTTCTTTTTTACAATATAATAAATGTAGATGAAATTACAGTCAGGTACATTAAATATATTTTAGTTTGCTAATCTGTTGTAGTGGGCCTAGTGAATCGAAGATTGCAGAGGAAAAAAAATCATACTTCTGATATTTGCCAATGCAAAATAAATTTTGCCCAGATAATTTAATCCTAATATATATTAAGGTATAAGTAAGTACAAATGATGTAAATGTTTCCCAAACTTAAGCTGCAGCCCTGCTAACAGTCTGTATAGGATGCTAAGAGTATTCTTTTTCAGCACTCTCAAAAATTCTTTTGGATCGTTGTCACCCTGGCAAAAGAATTTGAAATTTTCTATTTTGCCGAGCTACTATACATAAACACCTGGAATAATTTCCTCTGTTTTGCTGTGTTAACCAGTAAACTTCAGCAGGGTTTGCATTTCAGCACACTAGGGTACAAAATCACCGCCGAGTATGAGAAAGTGGTGTGTACCACACAGCATTGGCTTAGGGAAAAATCATCATGTTTTGAGGCATTTATAAAAGAGGCAAATGATTTCCCCCATTCTGCTTATAATGAAGAGACCCTTGTGCTGTGGAGAACATTCCTATCCTGCTTTATGAATTTGAAATAGGCAGCCACATAAATCAACATAATAAATAAGTCAGACTTAAACAGAAACAATGTGTAAGCCATATTGTTATTATGGTATGTGGGAATGAAATTGGGGGAAGGGGGAGGGTAGATGCTGCCTAGGGAACAATCAGATAAGAAAGGGCATAACCAGAAGCTGCATAATAGATAGATAAAGAGACTCAGAAAGAATCTTCCCTAACTTCTCAGGCTGTAAAAGAAATGGTGGGATGTTTGTAAGATTCTATTGATTCTACTTAATGGGAATAGAATTAAAATAGAATTAGCTCATCTGCTTGTATTTTCTGCTTGGTCTACCTGGGAAAGCTGACATGTTATTTATATTTGTTTGCAAAAGCTATTACTCTATATGACCAAGAGGACATTTTTGATGCTGCAGATGTTATTAAGTTGCAACCCACAACATTGACATTATCTAGTCTTGCTGGATATAATATAATTTAAACCTATCCTGGTTTGTATGGTATAGGTAAACATTGGCAATGTTATATAATCCACATCAGTAAAGGAACAAAAGAAGAGCAACAGTAGGAAGAAGGAAAGTATACACATAGTTTGATTTATATTGGTTACATCTAGGCCAAGGAATCAAAAGATAAGCTAAATAGCACACATAAAAGTAAGGTTTAAAGAGAAATCTTGGATGGAAAATAGCTTGCTATATTCTTTATATTGTACTCATTATTACTTTAAATAATACCAGAATGCTACAATGGGCGGAAAGAGTAACTTTGAGAGACAGGAGGAAGAGCCGCAGCCTAGACAACAGTCAAAAATGAAAAATCTGAGTCTAAAGCAGGAATGTGGATGAAGAAAACATCTCACAATTGACCCTTTATCTTCTGGAACATAAAAGCAGGGGAGCAGGGGAAGCACTTTCAGACTTGCACGATTCTGCTACTATAACCTTACAATAAATATTTTATTAGTTTTCTTGGTTTTAGTTTCCTGTTCTGGACTATCTTGAAGAGTTGGCACCTACCCAGAAAAGACATTAAGTAGATGTCCCAAAGGGATAACATAAAATTCCATCAAAGCATATAATTTAAGCAGTGTTAACATCTGATACTTGGAGTGTGTGTTTACAACATGAAATCAGTTAAATACCAGCAGCACCATATCTGCTTTGATATTCTGATATAGATCCAGAGGAGCCTTAACAAGTTCTAAATACCATAGACTACAGCATTGGCCTGTATTGCCAATGCTGGTTTAAAATGGTGGGTCTTAATTCAAAGGCCCAAAGCAACAAGAGATCATCCCCCCCTTTTTTTTTTCTGAGATGAAAGAAAGTAAGTGTGGGACTTACAAAGACCATTTTGTTTTGGGGACTCCAGGGTGCACAAAAACTGTTTTGTTTTGATCACTGAACTCTTTTCCATATTTTTTTTTATGTAGGGATAAACTGCTTGTGAGGATGGTTTTGCAGTCAGAGGAAAAGCAGGCATAATAAACTAGTTCTCAGAAAACACTTTGTTGAGAATATCTTAAGAAACAGGTATTCTGTCTTTCCTTCCTTAGTGAATTTTCTCTAGTGAGGAAAAAATGGCAAAGTGCAAAACATAGGAGGGTTTCCAATGGGAAGTTCCAAGGAAACTTCAGCTACAGCTCTATAAAATTACATGAATGAGGTACTATTATTGAAGAATGAAAGTCTCTTTTGGAAGCATCCTTACAGGAGCATATTCTGACAAAATTAGAAATAATTTTAATGGTATTTCATATTAATGATGTAATCCTGATTCCTTATGCTTCTCCATCTCACTTCCCTCTCCCATAGAATGTTAAATTTTAATTAATATTAAACTCCAAACATCACAACATTTTAAAAATATTTGTTTTGTTTATTTATTTTTAAGACTGCCCAGCATCTTGACAACTCTCACCAGCTTATGAATATAAAAATAAATAATACAAAAGAAATATACAAAAGAAAACCATAAAAAAACAAAAGAAGACCACCAGAAGAGCAAATCAAATGCCCCATCTTGAGTTAAACAAAATTTAAAACACTAACAAAAAGCATCTCCACATCCACTTTATTCCAAGGGGACACCCTGGGGAGGGGGGGGACATCTAAGTTTTTAATAATTTCTGGAATGTCCTAAAGCTAGCAGCTACCTTTATGATGTTATGTATAAACTAACAGCAGTACAGCAATAAGATATTTTTACTATCATATATCAATACCACATACTTTTTAAAAGAAATCTAAACTGTTACATTAAAAAAGTCATCTGGTGAAAAGAAAAACAAAACAAAACTCATGGGGAACAAAAAATAAAACCACCAGAAGGAAAGAAAAGACCCAAGGAAATAGAACAGAAAAATGGAAAACCATTATAAGCAAGTAAACAAAACTAATTTAACTTAGACCACATGGATCATGCTCTACTGTCTGTCTTGCTTCTCCTTCAGTACAAAACTAACTCAAAGGCTGAGAGTTGACAAATTGCATTAAGCTAACATTTAGAATATGGGATATAAGCATTCTTTCATGAGCACTTTTTTTTGCATATATTTTGTAAAATATATGCAAAGTTTGCTGTTGGGGATATAATTTAATAAAACATTGACATCTTTAATCCTCAAATGCCTTTGAGGAGTCTGTTTCACCATGGCAACAATATGTGACCTATAAAAAAATAACAAGCAGACGTGTATATTATATGTTTTTCAAATTTATTACATATCTAACATAGATCAATAAACTATATCAACATACATTTATGAGAATATTATTTTTATACAATATGAATATCAGAGTATCACAGTAAAATAGTCTGGTTTGCTTAAACACAACTCAGCCTTAATTAACTAACTCTTTGTATGGTTGCTCAGAATTATTTCACTTTTAAGCTGGGATCCTTCAATCATCTTGATCATATAATTCTATGATAATAAAAACGTTCTGATTACCACACCAAGTCTGTTTGCATTTATTCGCTATAACAAAGAAGGAGAATATCAGAAATAGCCTCCTTATAATATAAGCAGAAGTGGGAAAGAAGGAAGAATCTATCTTGATAATGTGTTGTAGTTCCAGATTTAAAAATTATAATTTATTTTTTTTATTCAGTTTGTAAAATCACATGCTGTACATATTTGGTAGACCAGAACAAGAAACTGACTCCACAGGAAATCTACAATTTATTGAGAGAGATCAGTGTGGTCCTGAAACCCCTGGGGTACCCAAGGCCATTTCTGGGGTCCACAAAAGCCAGCCTACATTGAAAATAATATATATCAAAATCTTATCAAACAAGTTGAGAAGTGGAGAAGCAGGAACAGCAGAGGAACAACAAAGGTAAGTTACTGAACTAGCTACAGATGGCATATTTAATCATCAGGAGTGTGGAAGGATAGCTGATAGTCAATCCTAAATGATAGTTGATAGTCCTAAAATGCAGAAGTTATTCATATCAATATCTTCACTATCATTTCTAATTTCTGAAATAGGATGTATCTGTTGTCATTAACTAGGTCTATGATATTTAATCATAATCCTATTTTTAACTCTGCTCCTTGAGTTTCATTACCAGAGCTTGCAAATTAGAGTAATAGAGTACTGTTATCAGCATTGCATGTTATACCCTCCATCTTAAAACCATGATATCTTCTTCTAATTTGATTTCTGTCAATATATATTCAGCACATACTATATGCTGAATATTTAATTATTTATATATTAATTGATTTTGCTAGAATTATATCTCAATTTCTTCCTTTAGGAACCTGGGATATTGTATATAATTCTCTTCTCTTCATTTTCTTCCTATAACTCAGTTAGGTAGTTTGAGCTGAGAGAGAGTCTAGCCTAAAATCACACAGTGAGCATTCATGGCTGGGGGTGGATTTGAATTTGATTCTCCCCAGTGTCTAATTACACCACAAATATCAATGGAATATGAGCACTGGATGTTTACAACTACTTTTTACAAGAACAGGTTGCTCACTCTATTTGTCATTCTATCCTGACCATTCATATGTATGGTTTTTCAAGGCTTTAAAATATATCACTAGAATATTTTAGAGTCAAGCTATTTCAGATCAGGCCCAATGCCCATGCCTATAAGATAGTATATTGTTTATTTCAGGTTCCCCTTGGTGACTTTTTGTGGGTCTAAGGTTGCAGAAAGAGCAATTGATTTGACTAAAAAATCTAGATAGTAGAGCTGACATAGTAGAATCAATGATTGAGATCAAGTAATTGCCCACTAAAGATCAAATAGTCCTTGCTGGTGTTGTCATAATCCTTACTCTGTCATCTAATTCTCTGTGAAGACGATGACAAACTTTTCTTTTGCTTATAGCAGACTGTACATTTGTATCTTCTGCATTAAAAGCTAATACTCTCTAAAACATCTAGGAATGGAGCACCAATTTTAACATTATTTCATGACTATGAAAAAAAATGGTAGAATAATGTTTTCAATCAAGTGGAAGCTAGAAACTATCTTCAGAAGAGAGTAAACATCTGGAAACATAAAATTCTAATGTAAAAAACATAGATGGGTGGATCCACTCAAAGAATTATTATGTTCTTGGTTTATAACATTCTCGTGAAATGGCAACAAGAAAAATATTTTCAAGGTCATAATCTGTAGACCTGACATAGCCAGTGCTTCAAAGGATATACATGCAACACAGTAGCATAATAGAATGTCATTGTAATTTGTGTTCATAGCACACACAGTCCTTAATTATTTGCTTTTCTTATGTATGTGCTGTTGGATTTTTATTTGCTTTTTTTATATATATATTTGACAGTTTCATATCATTTAGCCAAGAAATGGATCCTACAGTATGTTCTCAAACAGGTTCCATAGTGTCTACCTGGACTGGCTAGAGAACTCTAAGACTTCAGGCTGGGATTTTTTCTAAACTCTTCCTATAGACCAGTAGTTCTCAACCTGTGGGTCGGGACCCCTTTGGGGGTCAAATGACCCTTTCACAGGGGTCGCCTAAGACCATCAGAAAACACATATTTCCGATGGTC
>JANHFM010003387.1:76769-87805 GCA_032468115.1 Grayia smithii | reverse complement strand
TTATATGTAATCTGTTCCGGGAAGTCTTTGTAAAAACCAAAAAAATTTTATAAAACTTTTTTAATAAAAAAAAAAGACTTGTGGACTTCAACTCCCAGAATTCCTCAGCCAGCAAAGCTGGCTGAGGAACTCTGAAAGTTGAAGTCCACAAGTGTTAAAGTTACCAAGGTTGGAGACCCCTGACTTAATCTGCTTAGTTCTGAAGTGGTGTTTTCACGCTTCTGCTGATACAATTAATCAAGACATCCGAAGGTATTTCTTATGTTATGGATAATCATGCGGTCAGAGATTGAGAGCCATCCAACTCCTGTTGGCCACTATGGTTGTTAGAGGCATACTCCCTCTCTTCCAAATGAATTTTTAGTTTGTTCCAATTCTTTGTAACAATTATTGCTAAATATCCAAATCTATCTGGAATAATAAATTTATTTAATTCAAATGGCAATTGGGGTTACATATTATTGGATGGTTTAATAAAAAGATTGAAGTGCTTGCAAAGTTATTTAATTTACTGTATTTTTATATTAAGATGTCAAATATGTTTTTTTTTCTAATGTAGTACACTTAGAAAATCTCTCAAGTCAAGTTCCACTCATGGTGACTCCATGGATATTTTAGGTAGTTTTTCTAGTAGTAAGATGGAAGTGGTTTGCCACTGTCTTTTTTCAAAGTGTTTTTTGGCTTTCCAGTCTAATCTACAGCCTCACATTTATCTCATACACACACAACGCAAATCAAACCTTGTTTAGACACGTTTGAAATCAGCCAAGATTGGATCAAAGGACAATGTTTACTACAGAGCTTGGCCAAACTATGTCCAATGTTCCTATTAATGTGGATGACAGAGATATATCAATAATGTCCTCTTGTGCTAGGAAATCTAGCTGATTACTTATAGAAAGTCCTTGCTTTAACATTCTACCTGGATAATAGATTCCAAAGGAAAATGAAAAATGGTTGGTTTTCTTGACCTCTCAGCAGCCTATGATACTGTCTGTAGAGAAGGACTTCTCAAACTAATCAAAGCTATACGTTGTTGTAACACCACTGCCTTGATTGACAGCATGTTGAGTAACAGATTATTTTAAGTTTTCATAGAATTCAATAGAAGCAGATATCATAACTGAAATAATGGACTACCACAAGGATTAGTGCTATCTCCTGGTTTTTTAAACTTGTACATCCATGACCTTCCTGCAATTGTTTCTCAAAAATTTATTTATGTCAATGATAACAATCTTAGAACCCCAAAAAACCAACTTCAGAGATGCAGAGGACATCATATCTCAAGATCTCCAGAAGCTGAATGACTACTGCAAAAAATGGTGCCTCCAGCCAAGTCTAACAAAAAAGAAGTAGCCACAATGCACCTCCGCAATAGATATATAAATTACCAGCCTTCAATGAAGTTCCAGAACTGTAGTTTACAATGTAATAAATCTCCAAAATACCTGGGAATAATTCTCAACAGATCACTAACCTTCTAGGAACACCTGGAAAAAACAGCTGCAAAATTGAAGCACCACAAAAATTTACTGAACAGACTGGCTAGAATATCCTGGGGTGTTGAAGCTAACATCCTACGAACAACAGTCTTGGGTTTGGCTTATTCGACAGCTGAATATTGTGCCAGTATATGGCTTAACACTGCCCACACCCAAATGATCAATATCCAACTCTGCCAGACAAAGCATATCATCTCTGACACATTGCATCCCATTTCTGTGCACTGGTTACCAGTAGTGAGCAATATCATACCGCCTCACATTAGGAGACAACAAGCTCTCATTCAGCTATGGTCAAGGATGCTGAACAACAAGGCCTTCCCTATTTAACAGGACAATGCACAGCCCATCCTGTAGGCCAGCTTAGAAAACAGCTATTCACTTAACATCTACCCAGTTTATTCCTGAGAACTCCTGGAGAGAAGTATGGTCCAAGGTACCTTATTGTAGCCTGGCCATTAGTGATCCCTCTACCAAACTATCTGGTTTTGACCTGCTTTGCTTTGTCTGGTCAAAACTGAACAGAATTAGGTGCCTCTACCTTGTACCAGTGGGAATGGAAAAATCTCCCTTGTTGCGATTGTAGTGTTGATGTGCAAACTATTAAGGATATTGTGTAAAAGTGCCCACAGTGTATATTCTGTGATTCCCTAGAAGATCTGCATGAAGCAATGCCAAAAGCAATCGCCTGGATAGCTGATTGGACAGCCAGTTATGAGGCCACTGCCATACCCTATGGAAATTTTACCTATAAGTATGTTGCCTGTATATATGTTTATTCCTCTTCTGTCATGTTCTCATCATCCACTAAATAATAACTTATAGAAATGATCTCTAAATGCCTTCTCAATTACCATTTTATCAATGAATCTTTGATTTTTCTTTAAAGAAATATGCATTTCAATCTTTAACCTACGGTGGTAGACTACTCTTTGTACATCTATAAGATGAATACACTGAGGATGTTGAGCCATTGAGCTATTATCATTAAAATATTAAGTTGTCTCTACTTATTAGGATGATGGTTTTCCATAAGCAAAATCAAACCAACCACTCCTCTTCCTCTGTCAAGAACTGCTGGGACCTCAATGTTTTAATATTTCACACAAACATACCAACATCATGATAAACTACATTTAAGAATAATGTTTGTTTGAAAGATGTCTAGTATTCTTTAATTAATTCTTTGAGAACAAAACAATATTCTGAAAGTCAGCAACTTTTTGTCCTCACCTCTTAATGAACATGCACTGATCAGAAAATACCAATGCTCGTAGGTAGGAGAAACTATGTGGGTGGCGTAAAGACGATGCACCCATGCCTCTGGGGAAACAGATGTTGCCACTGATTCACTTTGCAAGCATGCCGGCTAGAATCTACATCTGCCACAAGTTACATCGACCCACTAAGAAACTGAGCAGTTGCAAATGAAAGACACACAAACACACTCACACACCCACATAGCTTTCCAAAATAAAAGACAAGATACAGTTCAAAGCAAGAGCTAAAAGCTTTTGATGTTTTTTTTTAAATCTGTGATCTGCAATAAAGTATAAAATGGTTTCTAATGAAGTCTGTAAATAAGAATCTGCTTCATTAACAGCTTGGCAACTTGCCTATACAAGTATTAACTAAATCGTATATATCCCATAGGCAGGCCTTCCCTGATTGTAGGTCAATTACCGAAATAGTAGTGGGTGGAATCCTAACAATGCTTGGTTACCTTCCTAATTTATAATGAAAAGAAAATTGCAAGTACAGAGAAAATGGGGAGAGAGGGCGGGAGTGGGAAAGGAAATATTTAAGCCAACTAAAAAAAACCATATAAAAGTATCATATCCAACATGAAATCACTTACTCAAAATATGGGAATTATTAGAATAGCTCTACAACTAACTAAAGTAAACACTACACAAAGTTGAGCTATGAGGTTGTTCACAATTCACCCTTTAAACAATTGTGTAATATGTATCACAAAGCCAGGAATAATTTGGTACAGCCCTGGAAAAAATGTGCCAGTTCGATTCAATATCTAATAAAGGAGGTAATTACACTGGGGGGGGGGGCTCTTTTCTTGAACCACTGAAATGAGTTTTCTATCCACTGAATTATAATAACATTAGAGATTTGTTTTTAAAACTGAGAGAAACACAAATTCCTGAGTTAGCTGGATGGGCAAGTCAAGAGTCAGACCTTGGATTATATTCTGCTCCTGAGTCATATGTCAAAAACTGTCAACTGAACAATAAACTGGGGGGGGGGGGAATTCTATAAAACCATGGCAACACTTGAACATTATTTGTAATATGGGCATTTGCCTACCTCTAAGTTGATGAGATACATATCTATGTACAAGTGGAAATGGCATCTCATACAATTGTATAAGTTTTAGCTGATTTAGAAGCAGCAATAAATTATGATTCTTTTATTTAAAAATCATCAGCTACATGTAAAGTAACTATTAAATGTTCTCTTCAACAATAATGAACCTCGGAGAAATAGCACAGTAGAGTTAGCTAACAAACTACATGGGGCAAGGTTAAGAGATGCTGCTAAAGAGGACTTTACATAGGATCAGGTAAAAAACCCACATAATTTCATTCTCATTCATAGATATCAATGCAACAGAATAGATGGTGTCCCTTTTATGCTATGTTAAATTATATTTTGACACTGTCATGTTATCTGTTTCCAACATCCTATTATAACACTTCACTTATATCAGTTCAATAAAATAAATAATAATTTTTAAAAATTCCCTGGAGGGGAGGGAAATACAAAATGGGCAAAAGCTATCACTGTTATTTTTATTGTCAAGATTTCGCATCTCAATGAATTGGGTTTAACTCAGAACTTGTAGAGAGTTATAGTATTGCTTGTTACAATTCCTGGCTCTTAATAGTAAAATAATTTTAAAAGGTTTATATTTGTTATTTTTTCTTCATAGTGTTTTTATTGCTAGTGCAAAGTCTGCTTTTTTTCAGATCAACCAAATGTTGATCCATTGGTTGCGACAAGAATTGACAGACTATCTCGTTGCCCAAGCCTGACATTGTGGGCTGAGAGTAAGTGACTGGCCCAAAGTCACCCAGCTGATTTTCATGCCTAAAGTGAGATTAAAACTCACAGTCTCCTGATTTCTAGCATTATGCTTTAACCATTAGACCGGCTCTCATAAGTATTTTATAATAATAAATTTATTATAAGCTGATCTTAGCCACAGACAAATCTTAAAAGCAAAAATATCTAAGTGTTATTTATTTGCTATTCCAGTTATTTCTATGATTTTTAATTACTTTTCACAATAAAGAACCTCATGTTGCTATTTAGACATTTTCTGTTGATATACAATATGTGCTAAGTAGTAGGATTTTAATGATTTCAATTTACAGATGGTAACCGCTTTTAATGATCACCGGAATTCAATCCTTTTTCTAGTCTATGCTTAAAAATTCTAATAACACTCTGCAGTCTGTAACATAACATCTGGCTTTTCTAAAAACAATTTTGTTTTATTCTTTAGCCTCATTCTTCTCTTTTGTTTATTTTCATACTTTACCACTGTCTTTTAAAATGTCAAAATGCAAATATGAGTGAGAAAAAAAGACACTTAAATTATATCCATATGGATTGTAACTAGCTGTTTCTAAAGACTTAAGCAGTTGTTTGACCACAATAAAAAACACATGAAAATAAAGCTAGGATTCATTCACTTTGATGCTGCCTTTAGTCCTTAACAATCTCTGCCTGAACAAGTCTAATGCATTTAAATGGGAATGATCCTGGCAAGAATTTTTAGCAACTAAGTTTTTAATTTTAAAGAAGGGTTTTTACAGTAGAAAGTTTCATAGATATTGATATCTGTATTTCATTCCAAATTTTTGCCATGTAAATGATTTGGGAATTGTTACAAACAAAACCTATAAATAAGATGTCAAACAAAGCATAGTATGTGTAGTTTTGTATTATTATGCCTTACTCAAAATAACTTTGTCACATTGCCATAAAACTATAGGACTAACTTTTGAAAAAATGAAATTGGCTGACATGCAGTGACAACTCAAAGGGCCTGGTCTTCCGGTTTCTGTCGCGCACATGCACACTGGCTAGCTGGTCTTCCAGTTACTGGCACTCCTGTGCATGTGAAGACCAGCTGGCCAGCTTGCCAGAACCCGGAAGAGCAATGGGCAATGGCTCACGGCTCAAAGATGTGGAGAGGAGATCCTGATGGTCATTTCCTAGGGAAGCAGAGCTGTCGGCCAGGATGGGCAGGATGGGGCTTTCCTCCCTCCCTGCCCGAGCAGGCTTCTTGTGTGACCACAGCCCTCCAGCCCATGGCACCAACATGCGTCTATGGTCCGGAGTGCCTGGCTGGCTTGGGTACCCCAGAAGAGCAGCAGCAGCAACAGCAGCTGCAGGGCGAGGGGCAGGAGCAATTAGCCGGCCCCTGCAGGTTTTCCCCCACCAGCGAGCCGGGCCCTCGGCTACATCTCCATGTGTGATGAGCTGTGCTCTCCTCTGGCCCTCCTGGGGCAGCTCGCTTCCCCAACGGCAGCTCCTCTTTCTCCTCCAGCATCCTGGCTGGAAGTGGCAGCTCAAGAACAGCCACTTCCCCCTTGTCCCCAGCGGTAGCAGGAGCAGCGGGCGTGGAGCCGGCCAGGGGCGATGGCAGTTCTTGCACTGCTGCTTCTGGCCAGGATGCTGGAGGAGGCAAGGTGCCCCAGGAGGGCCGGAGGAGAGCGCAACTCCTCATGAACGGAGACTCTGCTAAGGGCCCAGCTCACCAGCAGGGGAGCAGCTGCAGGGGCCAGCCAGTCACTCACAGGACAGCCCTTGCCCTGCAGCTGCTGCTGCTCTCCTGGGGTGGCGGGGATGCACAGGAGCTGAGTCTGCACAGAAGAAACATCTATCCAGCACTGGGGTAAGAGGTGTGCCGACCGGGAAGCGGTCGTGCTCCCTTGGCAGAAGTGGCAGGGGGGCTGTGCTGGCTTGTTCTCAGTGGCAGGCTGGGAGGGCACTTCATTGACACCCTTCCGGTTTCCAGCACACGCATGCACATCAGCCAGTTAGTCTTTATGTGCCAGAAACCAGAAGATCATCTTCCCGGCATGCACATGTGTGGTGGGCAGCTGCTCTTCCAGTTCTGGCATGAGGGGGCACACGCCCGCACGCACTCGTGGCACTTAGTGCTGAAAAGGTTCACCAACACTGGTATATAGAAATCTAAACCCATTATTTAAATAGGCATCAGTGCAACTCAGTTATGTGCCTATTTTGAGTATATATGCATAACCCTGTGTTAATACTAATTTGAAGAATCCCATTCAACAATTTCAAATTCATATAAAGCTCCATGGAATGTTTTGAATTTTTTTAATGAAAAAACCCATATTCATGACTGCTTCCCAATATTTCACCAAATCTTTTTAAATTGTGGAGGAACTGGCTCAATAACAAAGGAGATAGTCTAAAGAAATATAAAAAATGCTTTGGAGATACATTGTGCAGCAAAGCACCTCTATCATTGAACCTGTTCATCCTGGCTATTAATAATTAGACAAAGGGAAACGAGATTTACTAACTGGATCTAAGATATTACAGTGCTTCTTTATGAGGCAGAAACAGTTTACTGATTACTTCTATTAAAAGCCTTTTCAACCAAGTGATATTATTAACTAACATTCAGTTGTTAATATTCCATTTTGAGGTAAAGTCTTAGATGAGAAAATGGCAAATTAGCTCCAAGTACTTTTGCCTGAAGCAGATTGTCTAGATTTAATTTAATTCAAGCTTCAGGACTGGGCTAGGCACTGACACATACTTCATCATTAACCTTATTGGTGACCTCTTACACTGAGAAATGCAAAATGGACTTCTTTTGACCTTTCAACAGCTTTTGATAGAACGTATTATGGTATCTTGTTAGACTGGCTATGTAGATTGGGTGTAAGAGACATAATAAATATTGGTAGGTTTCAGAAAGTGGCACTGGGAAATTTCTGTTTAATACCCTGGCAATTATGCTATGGGATCAAAATTGATCCATGGGGTTTTCCATGCTTTTCAATAATCCTATGAATTCACTGGATAAAATAATCAGAATTTGGAATTAAGTCCCTGACAACAATCAGACAAGCAGTAAAAGGTACCTCTCGATCTGCCTATAACACCACTTCTAGGAGAGTAGCACTGGTTGCTGGTTGGCTTCTGAGTGCAATTCAAGGTGCTGATTTTCACTTTTAGAACCCATGACTTAGGACCTAGATACATCTTTGCCAAGGAGTTTCTACCATTCAGTATGAACTAGTTGGGAAGACACTTTCAAGTCCCATATATAAGGGATTGTCATTTCAAGGGACCATCAGAACATGCCTTTTAATTTGCTGCCCTTTTCCAACTGAACGTAGCTCAAGAAATATATGAATATTAAGCTGACTGTGTGAGTAGTCTCTTTTATGTACTCCCTGCCATTTATTGATGTATTTGGTATACTAATGTAAATAACATTAAGATTTTAAAAAGTACATTTTGGAAAATACAGCTGTGCTACAAATATATTTTATCAAATAAACAAGTAAAATATTATTCTGATAAACAGTTTTTCCTCTGGAATTTCCAAGACAGCCTACATGATTCAGAGAGGGATTTCCCCTTATTTTAGCTCGGGTAGCTTACATGTTGCAGGTCCAAAGTAGCCCAAAGAATTATATAATTAGGGGAGAATTGGACCTCTCAGGATCCCGTCCTACACCTTACCACAGTAGTATATTGACTCTCGTTGATTAAGAATATCTATTGGATAGAATAAAGATTCTTTGAACTCACAATGAACCTCCAGGTTCTAAAAATTACAGTAATGTGTTTCTTTAACAGGTTTGCCTTGAAGTCTTTTTTTCCCCCTTACCAATTTACCAATAAATTGAAAACTAGGACTCAGGATATCACATCTTTCTAAAGCCTTTATATTTTAAAAAATAAGCTATATCTATTACCACTCCACCAAAAAGCTTTCTTAAACCAGCTTTTTGGTCCATATGTAACACCCATCGCTTTATTAACAAAGTGGGTTCTAAGAAAATAGAAACAATTGTTCCATTTCTTTCAGAATATGTCTCCCAACGTCTTCTATATGTCTCCCTATGTGCATATATGCATGTAAGTGTGTGTGTGTCTACACGTAACATTAAGAAATTATTTCATCACCAGAAAAAAGTAAAATTAGTTCAGAGTTATTAGTGAGAAGTTTTTATCTGTAATTTAGCAGGACTACCAAACATGAATATTAGAAATCCAGACAATCTATAGATGGCAACAGTTAGTTTCCTGTATCTCTTTAGTTGTCAACTGGAGTTTTGCAGCTAACATATAGAAGCTATAATTAAGTGATTATATTCTGATGTCAAAAGATATTTATATCAGTGAAGTGAGTGAGTGAGTGTCTCGGTCGGATAAAGAAATAACTATTCCCCCGTACTGGTATAAAATACAATGAAGTGTATGTGTGTCTCAGTCATGAAATATATAACTCTAACAACTACTCATATCCTCAACTGCACTTGAAGATTAACAGTACTTTTCTATATATTTCACAATGCATTTTCAAGCCCAACCCTCTTTCTCTAATACAGTACTTGCCCCTCTCTTTAACACATATTAAGAGGAGACCGCAAAAGCCTGTTGTCTCAACAATAATAGCATCATCTTCTTATCTCCTTTCTTCTGCAGTGCCTCCATAATAATTTACCTCAGCATGCTCAACATACCTCTGTTGGACATTGTTCTACCCTTCTTAGGTCTCCTCTCTCTTTCTTGTGCACCAATTTAAGGAGCTGATTATCCATCTGCATGCCACCAGTGGCACACAAACTGAAAAATATTGTCCAAATAATCTCTTCTGATATCTTCAATCTTTCACATCTTTTGCCTTCATTTACAGTACTTGTCTCAGTTCATATTCTGCTTCTTACTAGGTTTTTCTCTTCCGTTTTTTAAAACTGACCACCAGACCACATTCTTTCCAATGGAAAATACTGTGGTTGCTCTTTTATATAATTTTGGTTACAATCCCTTGACACATGACTTTCAATTATATCAATATCTGCCAGCTCATTGGTTTATAAGTATAAGCCAACGAATGGCATAAATCAAATTTTTCAATTTCATCATATATGAACTAGTATTTAAACCAATTATAGGCTGTCAATTGTAAAGTTAATATACAACAGCTATTCGAGTTGAGCTAGAACAGACTTTTTCATTGTTCTTACTATTCTTACTATTTAGAAGTGTATTCTTTCAAAATGCATTCTTATTATTTTTATATTTAAAAATCTACTTTTATAATATTTAGCCTTGTTTTCTCCTGTTATGTTGAAATCAATTGCACACATTGTTAAGTAAGAATGTAAAAGATTGCAACCTTACTATTTCATGTTAAATGATAAACTTTAAAAAAAAACTTTTCCCAGGTTGTACAAAGTTAGAATGGAAAGTAGAAGCTAAGAAAGGTTAGAAATGTTTTGTGTGAATCAAATATGTATTTTTTTGTTCTCTCTAATAGCCAGATAACGCCTCAAGTCCCAGGTTAAATGTAACATCTGGAAAGATCTATGGACATTGTCTTCACTCTTTTCTTTCAAAGAATTGTAGGTGGGGACAGGTTTTATGAAGAGATATTGGAGGATTAAAAGCAGAGGCTGGTATAAGTGAAGGAGCCAAACATGTCTGGATACAATGTACATCAATCATGCATTTTACTTATTGAAATAAATGGAAATTAATTTCAATGGAATTAAAGTTTGACCCACTTTATCTGGATCTAATTGAATAAGATGTTAAAACCAAATTATCTTTGGACATAGAAAGATCCATGCTTGTGTGTGAGCACATATTCTATGCAGTCAGGTGCAGGCTCTGAATCTCTAAAACAGGTATAAAGGTATAAACTGTGGAAGTGAACTGATGTCCATAAAAGATAATAATTATATGCCATTAAATTAATGTCAACTATTGGCAACCACACATGTAGATTTTCCCTAAAATGACTATCTCCAGTCTGATTCTTCTGGTATTCCAACAGTACACCCATTGCCAGTATAATTGAAACTATTCACCTTGTACTGTACTTATGTCCTCTTTTTCTCATTTCTTCTACCTTGCCCAACATTATAGACTTTATAAGAGAGCTAGTCCTTTGCATAATATGTCCAAAATGTGAACATTTGAGTCTGGTCATTAGTGTCTCAAATGAAAATTCTAGATTGATTTGTTATATGATTCATTTTGTTGTTTTTTTGCTATCCAATATATTTTCAAGAGTCTTCTCCAATATAAAGAGTCTTCTCCAATATTAAGAGTCCTTGGTGGCGCAGATTGTTAATGCACTGGCTAAGTGTCTCCACTTAAAGTCCAGCTGTTTGCAATTAGTGCTAGTTCGATTCTCACCAGGCTCAAAGTTTACTCATCCTTTCATCCTTTCGGGGTAGATAAACTGAGGACCCAGATTGTTGGGGGCAATGAACTGACTTTGTA
>JANHFM010003387.1:57941-70997 GCA_032468115.1 Grayia smithii | reverse complement strand
GTATTTATGTCTGATATGCAGTGCGGGTTCCAGACAGATGAGCTGTATTCAAGGATTGGTCTGGCAAATGTTTTGTAGAGGTTGTAGAGGTTGAGGTTGAGTAGAGTATGACATCCTCAATTAGAAGAAAGAAATAATGTATTAATGAAATCAATTTTAACCCCACCTTTTTTATTCAAAGGAGAATAAAAATACAAACATTAAAATATTTTAAATATAGAATTTATTCTCAGCAGATGCTTTTGTGTTTAGTTGGACTGAATTGAAGTCATTTATTTAAAATGAAGCAACTTATCATCTGGTAAAGAATATTTGGTAGAGCTCTGCATATCCAGTGTGTGAACATTTCAGATCCACGGAATATCTGCACATTTGAATATCCTAAAAGAAGTAACCCAAAAAAAGAGGCAGATTTTAAAAGGAAAGGCAAGTTTGTATTTTAATGCTCTTATTTTAAACTAGACAAGTTTATGTTTTAATGCTCTTATTTTAAATGAGACAACTCATGCCCTGTTGAGTCATCATTTAAGAGGTATTTCCTCTACCTAGAGAGAGAAACAGAATGACTACTGGTGGGCAAAAAAGCAATGGGAACAGGAGCAACTTTTAATGCAGGCTTCCCCATTAAATAAATCTCCCTTCCTTCCATCCTTCCCTTCTCAGCAGGCAAATAAATGGCTGCTCATGGGTATGAAAGGGAGCCAGGAATTGCAAGCATGGCTGGCCGTAAAGTCACTTTTTCAGTGCTATTATAACTCCAAATAGTAGCTAAATGTAGTAACCATTAAGCAATGACTGTTTATGACAATTCAACAAGCTTATGTTCATTCCAATTTTCTTTATCACATTATTCTGAAAGAAAGTGATCCATGAAATAGTTCATATGAACTAGTCAGATTTAATCCAAAATAGTTCCACCTAAAACCTACCAATAAAACCCAATATTTGAACTTTAATTAAACTAATTAAATGCTCAATCTCAATCCTACCAAATCAGCTTAAATATTTAACTTATTTATGGACCAAGCTAATAATATGTGTAATAGTGTAATAATAATTTGTGAAATAAAATAGGCTTAAGCTATGGATTTATTTGCTTAGCCTTGTTCTGAAAAATTATGTGTATCTAGTTTGATTTAGAAATTTCTCGGTAAGACTTTTCCTAAATGGCTTGACTATTCCCAGGTCTATCCTTTATTACATTCCCAGACCAAAAGTGCTCCTTAAGCGTTTTAATCCAATTACATTTTAAGTGAGTCAAAGAACATGGTGTAGAAATTCAAAATCATGATGAATATCTCACAGATTGCCCCAGCATCAGTCAGTATGGGCCATTAACCAATTCTTGAAGGTAAGAAAGCACAATATCATCTCTATTTGTGTCCAGCTTACTGAGAAGACAACCTCCACTCAGAATGTCCTATTATACATCAGAAGTTGTATCTTTCAACTTGTACCAGCAAAGATGAGACTGTTTGATTCACCTTTTGCATTTCATTTTATTATAGGCAACACCTCTACTCTATTGGTTTCTGGGCATTGTGGCAGGAATACGTTCTCCTCCAATACTTGCTGCCCTCCATTTTGTTCTCAACTGGTAGGCTGCCTAAGCTTTTTTAATTTGTTTTAGCCATGGAGCATTTTTAATGTGTAAATACTGATTTTTGTGTCCATACTGATTTTTGACTAGATGACATTGGCAAGATTTTTGCTAGTTTTCCCTTCTTTCTATTCCATGTAATAGAAAGCACCTTAAAACTCTTTTTAAAAAAAAAACACTAGTCTATCAGATAGGAATGTGTCAATTACAAGGAGAAACAGTGGAGGGGCCAGGTCTCATACAAAAGGTTTATCAATGTAAACTATATGTCTTAAAAGATCCATTTTGAAAAAAGTAATTGATACTTGCTTCCCTGTCACAGGTGGAATCCACCAAGAGGGGGAATACACCAAACAAATGTGATAAGTGGTATGTCCATTCAGAATCCAAAGCCACCATTTTGGCCAAAGCCACGAAGGGATTGAGAAGTTGAGATTTCTCAAGCTGGGTCCATTTCCACCTGGTTTGTATACAGGTGTTAAGTAGCTTAAAGTTGCAGCCAAGACAGAAAAGACCTTGGATAGGTAATTTATTGTATAGTCTCAATGCTTCTAGCATATAGATAATAATACTGCTAGCCCAAAAAAATCCCACTTATGTCTCATTAGCTAAGGAATTTAACACTTTTAAGTATATTCTGTTCCAACCATACAATATGTGCGACATATGCAAGCAGACTGTGTTGGTTTTATGATACCTCAGGGTGATCGTATTTTCCCACCACTGCCCACATTCTCTCAACATGTTGATGCAAGTGCTTCTCAACAACAATTTTAGCTCTTTTCTGTATGTTTTGGATGCAATGTTATCATATAATAAATGTAGTCATAGTGTAAATCCTGAGGTTTATTTAGTTTCTCAGTGCAACTACACAATTTAAAACTCACTGTCTCACTTGGGAATGGGTCAACAGTTGGGAATGGGTCAAACTTGCTGCAGCAAACTCACTGCAGCCAACTCGCCATGGCCAACTCACCACAGCCAACTCACCAAGCCAACTTGCAGCAGGTGAACTCACCACAACTCACCATTAAATAGAATTGTTAAATTGTCCCACCATGAGTTGTCTTACACAACTCGCTGCAAGACAACTCATGGCAGGATAATTTAACAATTCTATTTAATTATTTAAAATAAAAATTATTTCAATTTTTACCATTCACATTTCATTCTTCTTTTGCATCTTTTCTTTAATGATTCTATTCTACCATATCTTTAATATTAGTGTAACTCTTGTCCCTCAGCATTGTCCTGTGGTGAGATGTCCTGCAGTGTGTTGGGCATGGCAAGTTGGCCATGATGAGTTGGTTGTGGCAGATTGGTCATGACATGCTGGCTGCAATGAATTGTCATAGACCCATTTCAGTCCAGTTCAGAAATTTACCCCAGTACTTTTTACAATCTGATTACAAAAGTTCTTTTTTTCCCCTTTAGGCAGCTTCACAAGCAGACTTGAAACCTCAGTTTACTTAATAAGAAGAGAAGATTCCTTTCCCCAAAATATTTTTTTTCTTTGAGTTGTGGAAAGATGTCATCTTACATTTGCTGAAAAGAAATAGAAGGCATTGTTGAAAATAAGGGAATAAACTGAACATTTAAACACCTACAGACATCATTGCTGAAAAGTGTGACTGTGGCTTTTCAAGATTAATCATTGTTTGGCATGGAATATTTGCAGAGGTTTTTTTAATTCTTTATGTAATGTACAAACTTTTATTCCTGTTGAGTTTCTTCCTCCTAATCTTCTTCCCTGTTTTCCATTTTCCTTCATTCCTACTACAGTTTGTCACCACTTTATCCTGAAACGGAAAAGAATGCACTTTCATATTTCACTACACAAACGTTTCTGAGAGAGAAAACAGTTAGTATATAATTACTGTGGGTCAATTAATTTTATAACTGATTGTTTTGTTTGATAATGTTAATTTCAATCAATAATCATACATTTAGTTAATATTTGCATTTTTGCTACGATTCTACCAGTGGTGGGTTGCTAGCGGCTCTACCCAGATCGGAGAACCGGTAGTTGCAGGAGACTCTGCCCACCCACGCCAGACGCTTTTCCACATGCGCAGAAGTTTCTGCACATGCGCAGAAGCATTGTGTGCATGCGCGAGTGCGCGTGCGTGACGAGTGAACCGTAGCGATGGGTTCTACAACCCACTATTGGATTCTACCCTTTTGCGATGTTGTCTCTGGAAAGTATGTAATACATACATACATTGATGAATAGATAAAAAAATTAATTACACTGACCACAATATTCTATTGTTATGATTATTTATAAAAATAACATAAACAAAAAATGTATCACTTGTATACATTTATGGCAGAGAGGAATCTCATTACTGGGTTCAACTGGAAATGGCAATCCTAAATTGACAAATGGTAAAGTTGGGCATTGAACAAGATTTTTGTGTCTGTGCATATATTCTCATATCTACCTTTTTGATGGGAACTATCTAATTGTCCCTTCAAATAAAACAGTATTGCAGATACTCCTTTTAGATAAATATAGTATATTAAATCTTATCTTCTCCCTTCTTTAGATATTTTGAAAACGCTTATTTTGTTTATTGTTTTAAATATTCCAAAGAAATAAGAGAAAGCTTGTTCATTTTTTCAATGGCAATTGCCTCAAGGGGAATATGGATTTAAATTTAGAACTGTCAATCTGGAAGCTAAATTTTAAGCCTGATTAAATATTGCTATGTATTTTGACAATTATTTAATGTGCTTTATCTTCTTGTTGATTTTCACTTAAGTTGTACTTTATGTATGGTTTTTTAAAATAAATATTAAATACTATTTCTTCAATGAAAAATGAAGGCAGCAATTGCAATAAGGCAAGCTGCGTTCTCAATATCACTTTCTTATAACCTTTAAAAGTTATAAAATTTTAAAACTGGCAGCATTTAATACAATTCACGATGTTCTCTATTCTTGCACAATGAAACTGTTAGTTTTAAATTGGCCATAGGCTAAGTAAGAGACTTGCAGCATTACAGCTAGATCATCTATATGTTAACTCAGATGTGAGCACTACTATGCTCAGTTAAATCACTCACTGTTTTAAAGCTAAGAATAATATTTTTTTAATTTATTCCAGCAGCACAGTTAGTAGCAAATAACTGTGGGAGCTATGTCTAAATCACCTTGGGGAACCATATTGCCCATTTGTATTTTAAAACTTTACATTTATGGTAGAGAAATCGAGGAAGTCACATTAGCATACAAGGGAAGATCAGTGTTTCCATTTCTATTAACAGAACACCTTGACATTTTGCAAAAGTAGAAAAATAGATAACTAATTTATTATATTATGACATATTACAAATTATTATAATTTATTAGGTAGCCATACCATCTGAAGTTAAAAGTAGAAATCAGTTTACCATTAAATTGCCATCATCAGAGCCTAGGTGGCGCACTTAGCTAGTGCCCTGCTAAGTGTTTCCACTTAGTTCTAGCTACCTGCAATTTAGTGTTGGTTTGAATCTCACCAGGCTCAAGGTTGACTCAGCCTTTCATCCTTTCGAGGTAGGTAAGCTGAGGACCCAGATTGTTGGGGGCAATAAGCTGACTTTGTAAACTGCCGCGGGGTGGGGGGGGGCAAAAGCCCTAATAAGCAGGCATATACAAGGAATGAAGGTATTGCTAAGCACATTGATTTGTGCTTAATAAATAGTAAGCCGCTCTGAGTCTCTGGAGAAGGGCGGAATATAAGTTGATATAACATGGAATATTTTCTTTAAAACCCATCTGGAAGTACATAAGGCAATAAGGATTCAATTACAGTTTGAGAAATAGTATATTTTGGATTAACCTAACTATTATACTAAAATAATGTTGTATGCTGCCTAGAATTGTCTCTTGTGACATGGGCAACTATATGAATGAATGAATGAATGAATGAATGAATGAATGAATGAATGAATGAATGATATACAATTAAAAAATACAGGGCATCCAATTAATGTGACCTGTCTGTAGATAAATGTCTTCCCACTATGTTTATTATCTAGATGACAGCATTTACTGGAGTTTGTTTTGTTTTGAACTGTTAAGGATGTTTGGAACTGGTTAATATCTGATGGACTGGGAAGTTGAAACAACAGTTCAGAAGATGTCAGCAGCAAATCATTTCTGTACTTTCACCAAGAAAACCATATGGAGATGGGTATGAATTCACCAAGGGTAAAGCTCAACTCCAAATAGCCTTCATCTATAATCTTGGGACAAAATGTGGGTTTTCCCACTATGACAAAGAGGGACTTACGGAATCTCCTTAAAAATTATGTATTTATTACATTTCTACCCCAACACAACCAATTCTCAGTGTGGTGCAAATAAGTGTTTATTCAACAATGAACATCTGGCACTCTGTGGCAAGGCTGGACTACACAACCATCTAAGACTGCTCCTTCACCTCTGGGTCAACAAGAAAAAAAATTGCTTTCATTCCTTCTCAGTCAGAGGCTGGGATGATAGAAGATTGCTTCGCTGGCCAGAAACTCAGTAGGTCCATGCCCCCTGCAGACATAGTGCCCAAATTAGGGAACAATGGAGCCCACCGCTGCTTGCACATTTATCTATCTTCTCTACACGTGACACAACACCCAGGGCAGCCAGAACAAGAGAAGAGCTGGAGTTTCCCAAACAGAGACAGCGATTTAGTTTTATTCTCAG
Organism: Grayia smithii; assembly: GCA_032468115.1. Lineage (NCBI taxonomy): Eukaryota > Metazoa > Chordata > Lepidosauria > Squamata > Grayiidae > Grayia > Grayia smithii. The sequence goes on along the minus strand of JANHFM010003387.1, from coordinate 64,708 downwards.
TAGGTGTGCATGAAGTAAGACAGAGGGCCCTCTTTTTCTCAGGAGTATTATATAGTAAAATCTATTAGCTTAAAGATACCACATCTGCCCGCTGTTGTTCTTTTGCAGCCAAAGGGCTAACTCTCTGAGACGGGGGACCCCTCCTTTTCAAAATCTGGCTCTAACGTCATCCGCTGTTAGGCCCCGACTTGTTTGGTACCCAGGATCAAAGGAGGACTGGAGCGGGAACGCAGTCTGGGCAGGAACTGCCGGATCCTCCCTTCGAAGCCTCTCCGCTCTTTGTAGTCTCCTTTCAAGTCAAGGGTGTCCGGTTTCAGGCGGCAAGCAGTTTGCCCCGCCCGGCCCCGCCCCGGGCCACCTCAGAACCCTCCCTTCTGGAGTTGAGGCTGGGAAGGGAAATATGAAGGGGAGTAGTTGTTGGTGCCACCGCCGCCGCCGCCGCCGTTGCCGCTGCCGCGCTTCAGAAAAAGCCGCAGGAGGAGACGCGGAGGGGGGGGGAAAGACGGGGGTCGGCGCCCGTGGCTTGCTCTGACCAAGCAGCAGCTTCGGAAGGCCAAAGACCGGGAAAGCCTTGGGAGCTGGGCGCGCGCCCAAAGCCCCTCGCCTCGGCCGGCACGAGGCGGACCGCCGTCTCTTGAAAAGTTTTGGCCGGCGGTGGGTGGGATAGCTGGAGGACTGAAGCCCAGGGCGGCAGCTGCCTGAAGACCCTGGAGCCTCGCGCTGCTTTCTATAGTTGGGATTCGCTCCGAGTTGGGAGGGGAAGGTGCGACGGTTTGGGGGACATTGGATCCCGTCAGGTGGGTTGCGCGGATCTGGACTTCATCCTGTACGCAGAACCTTCGCTCCCTTTTGCGCTGGGTTTTCTCTTTTTTTAATGAGTATTATTACTAGCGCGTGTTTCGAGCTTCGTGTGCGTGAGAGGACTTGCGGGATTTGGAAGAACTTCCAAATCGGTGCGGAAGAAAGGGATTATTAAAGCAAAAAAAAAAAAGAAGAGAGAAAAATATTTTTAAAGGCGCAAAAAAGAAAAAGTTCAGAATAGAGAAGCTATTGAAAAGCTGGAAATGTCCTATCCCTGCTGCATCTTGGTTGGGTACCTATTCCTAGTCCTGCTCTTGCCTGGTGAGTATTCCAGAAAGAAACGGTAATGCATCTGTAATAATCTTTATATTGTTCTTGTAACAAGAGTAATTCTTGTATTTTCTAGCCAGACTTTGGGTAACGCTAGAAAGGCTACTTCTTGCCTTAACTTCAAACTCCTCTGTATGGTATTTGCTAACGCTGTTCTTATGGATAACAATATTTTTTCCCTTTAACGATGGGTTGTCTTGTGTCATTTCAAGCCTTTTGTGTTGTAGTGGGAAATGATATTTTAAATATTTTCTTTTTGCTATACAGATGGTTAAAGACATTATTGGAGATGTTTTCATGACAGCCAGGTCTCTTGTTTTCCTGGAAAACTGAAAGAGGCACATTGGTGATCAATTTAAATATGCAACATTTTTTACCCTTAAAAATGTCAGCTCCAAAAGCAGGAATTGCTGTATAGATAGATGCATTCATTATAAAGTCTGTTTTCAACAGTTGCATATTTGATCTATAAGATCGTGAAAGATTTAACACAGTATTTAGGTAGAGAGAAATGTAAGATTTTGCTTTGTTATCCATATGAATATAGCCCCACTTTTGTCTGTTAGAAGTTTCATAAAGGAGCTTCCCACTTTTATGTTTTTAAATGCCTACCTTAATATCACCATGGGCTTAATAGAGTGGCCAAGTTGACTTCTACATCCAAGAAGACCTAGAAAAAAGGGTCTTAGGCCATTGACTCAAACCAGTGTTTGCTTCAGATGCATTGTTCACTTAATAAAATGATTGTACATTATAGGCATTTCATTCTTTTTCATTTATTAATGATGAAATGCCAAGATGTGTTCTAATTGGGGGGAGTTATGTACATAAAAGTTATGTACATAAAAGTAACAACAGGATCACCCCGAGTGTTTGTAGAATTTACATTCTGTTCCCAGCAATGCCTAGCTCAGCACTCCACAAACGAGTAATTAGACCCATAGTGGTCTTTTGTAGTTTGATCCCAAAATTGGTATCCAAGAAGACTGAACACTGTTTTTAAACATACGGTTTTTAGTCATTGCCAAATCTTTTAAATTCATCTTAAAACAGAGGTATAACCTCATACTGTAGTAATGGATTCTAGAAGCTACAGTATATGTTATGTAAGAAAATACATTTCTTGGCCTGCCTTGACTTTAATGTTCATTAATGTGTAATGCAATGTTATTCCACACTATTAGTGATGTAATGTACCTCTGTCATGATTCCCCTCTAGTTTTCTTATTTTCTAGACTGTAAAGTCCATTATTTTAGTCTTTTCTCAAGTGGAAGTAATAACTGCATTATTTTTGCACTTTTTCCATTGCTCTAATGTCAATTTTGAGATGGGCTATTTAGAACTGTAACTAAAATTGCAGATGATGTAATATCGTACATGTCTGCAATAGTGTTATGATATAACTATCTTATTATCAGTCTTTTTAAAAGTTTTTTTTTACTGTTGCTGCAAAATCTGGTATTTGTATTCCCCTGATACAATTCCAATGTCTTCCAATAATCATAGCTGCTTCATATGTCATCATAGTCTACATGTAATTGGGATTTTCTGTCTTCATTATGCATTATATTACTGTATTATCATTTGACATATGATTTTCACATTTAATATTCTCTTTGTGATTTTATTATCTATGTTTTCAATGTGAGGAGAGTGCCTTCAATATTCAGGAGCTCTTTGTTGTATTTGTTTGTATTTTATTGTTATCTTAATTGTATTTATCCATTCTGAATCATTTGATTACATCTGCAGCCTGATTGTATCTTGTTTTCTTCATCTATTACCAGACCAATATCTGCCCACAAAAAATATTTTTTCTGTTGCTTCCCTTTTGCATTAAAGCAACTTTCAGGGAGTTTGAATCAGTGAGAAGAATGTAAGGGAAAATTCAACTGTGCAAAAAACCCATTTACTTGTTGCATCCAATTCTAGATCACAATACATCCATAGGGGATTTACTCTTTTCATCCCCCTTCTTATTCTTTAGTTATTAATCAACAAGAGGACTTTTAAGTTTGTATAGGAGCTTATATTTATATAGAAGCCTATTAAAAACAACGATAGATTTAAAAAATTGTTCTGCAGCAAGGCTTGTTCTTTCATAAAATTCTAGCTTTGGTGATCTCCAATTTAGAATGTCCATAAAAGTTTGTAATATTTTATTTTGGGTTCTCTGGGTTCTCCACTTATGAAGTCTGGTTCCCAACTAGGACAAATGATTGGATGTCTAATCCAGTAACATGTTTTTCACCTTACCCTAAATGTTATTTGATAGAAATGTTTATTCATTGGATGAATGAGTATCTGAATAGCTGTCCAGTATCTGTTAAATTAATATAAATTAGTTTAAAATCATTTTCAACACATAGATGTTACCATCCCATCTGTTTGGGCACTCTCAATGCAGGAAATGCCACTCCACCATGATTAAAAAATCTGTACCTTCTAGGTAACTTGTCATTTTATAGATAAAAGGACTGCTTTAAAAAAAAGTACTTATTCTCCTCCAATAACTCAGCACAACATATACAGACTATATAAATATATCTGGTTGAAACAGACATGCATGGACGCCAAGGTGTTCTTTAAAATTCTTTGGTCTGGGAGTTTAGAAGTTAGAATGCAAGGTTTGAAGTTAGAGGCTAAGTAAGGAGAGAAGGTATAATTATAGGGTTAGACTCATAGGTTCATCTGCTTAGAATTACCAAGCTGTTTTAGACTTTGGCTGAAATGTGAAACAAATCAGGGCCAGTAGTCAGATCAAAACAGCCTCTGCCAAGAGAATTTGAAATGGGGAGTTTAGCTTGTCCCCCCCTCAGAGTATTATTGGGAACATGAGAAAAGAAAAAAGAGGGAGGAGAAAGAATCAGTTGTTGAGGCTATAATAAGCATAGAGGTGAAGAACGTAATAGAAAATCATAACCCTTTTGCATTGAATAAGGACAGACAATTGGATGGGCAATGCTGGCCTCTTGTGTGTGAGTGATTTTTTTGTTGCTAAATTTATTTAACATTCATAATGGTGACATTTGTTTATGAATAAAGGAATCTATAGAGTAAGGCAACTGCCACCTTTATTTTACATATAATGCAGTCAATTGAAGAATCTATCAGTTTCTGGTATGTATCTGACAAACTTTGTTTTACTCAGGCAGGACGAGCCCAGCTGACGTCCTCCAAGAGCTTCAAATCCCAATGTCTCCAACTTCTCGCTCTTGGCCACAACTACCGAGGACCCGAATTTAGAGATCCCTCGTTGGAGGGTCTATGATGCCCCAGTATGCCCCTTACCGCAACAGCCGCAGCTTCTCCAGGGGCGCCTCTCCATTGTCCCCAAAATCCACGTAATAAATATCCAGGTTGCCGTTGTCCAAAGTTCCCAGGACCTCGGCCCGATACCAGGAACGGTCTTCGGAGTAGTAGGTGGCTACAATATCCCCCACCTGCACGCTTTCCAGCTGGGAGGAGGGAAGGGAAAGAGACAAGAACATGGGTGATGCCTGGGGAGACGGAAAGCCACGCAGCCTTTCCATGTTGGGGTCCCGTCCCCCCCCGTTCTCCACTTCTGGAAGGGCCCTCACCTCGCCGCCATCGTTGTTCTCGTAATATTTTGTCATTTCTTGGATGAGTTTGTCCAGGCGGAGAGCTTTTACGCCGATAATCTGGATCCAGAAATGACTGGGATTCTCCGAGGCCGAGACGTAGACCTCCAAGTGATCCTTGGCGTGGATGCTGAAATCCGGGCTGGGGACTGAGAGGCAAGGCAGATGGGTTAGGGAGTCGTGGACTTACCTGTATATGTTGAAGATTGATGGGTTATAAGCTAGGGTTGACCCTTTGTGTCTCCAAAGGCCCTCCAGTAGCTCTCTGAAAGGGGAGGGGGGGGGAATTGATCGTGTTTCAAAATACAGTTTAGGTCTTCATTTTACGGCTGCAATTGAGCCCGGCATTTTTGGCCGTTAAGGGAGACATGGGTTCGGTGAGTTTTGCCCCATTTTATGGCGTTTCTCGCCATGGCTATTAAAGCGAATCACTGCGGCCAAGTTAGTCTCCTGGTTAAGTGAATCCGTCTTTTTCCCCGTCGATTTTTCCTGCTGTCAGGAGGTCACAAAAGGGGATCGCACGACCCCAGGGGCTGCTACAACCGTCGTAAACATGAGTCAATTGCCAAGTGTCTGAATTTCGACCCCGGGGAAGGTTGTGTGAAAAAACGGTTGCAAGTTGCTTTTTTCATGGTCATTGTTAACTTCCAACGGTCACTAAGCGAACTGCCCCGTTAAGTGGCGAGACCCCACCCGATCCTCCAGGTCCCGAAGCAGTCTACCCTCCATTTTGTTGCTCACCTTCAAAGACAGAGCTCAGCGCAGGCCAGGGGTTTATCGGGGACCCTGCTCCACTCATCTCTGGGGGATCCTCCGAGTGATAATCCGGCGGCCCGTCGCCAGCCTCTCGGCGGAGGTACCCAAATCCCGGCGTCCGACTGCGAGGTTCCGCATGCGAGTAAGGCTGCTGTCCTGAGTCGCCGGCTGCTGCCATCTCCCTCCGGGTGCCCAGCGGCTGCTTGCGCTGCGCACGCGACGACGCTGATTGCAATAACTTACTGCGGAAAGCTTCGTCCTCCGAGAGTTTCTCGCGGATCAATTCCTGCTGGCAGAAAATGGGTCAGGGGGAGTGTCTGCTCCCAAGTCCCCTGCCCCTTGGGGCGCCTAATTTCTGTTCTCCATTGGCCCTGGATTCCCTCCGCCTGGGCATCTGAGGGTGATGGGAACCGTAGCCTCGACTGCCTGGAAGGAATGGTGTGCTTTTTTGCACAATACGAGGTAGGCCACACATCACTTCCCAGAGGCGGCTCAGGAAAGTCGCCCCCTCCCCCGCCACTCTCAAAGGAGGGAGGGGGCAACCTCAGCGACCCCCTCCCTAAGGGGTCCAGGGCATCAGAGGGGCAGCACTGCGAGGGGCCCAAAGTGGTAAATTTAAAAGTCTCTAACACAATTCAACGAAGTGGGTTATATGATCCCGTTTTGAGACCTTCTGACCAGCAGTCATTGGGGGAAGCCGGATTTGCTAAACAACGAACTTAACTGGAGCGATTCGCTTAACAACCATGGCAAGGAAAGACAGAAAATTAAGGTGGCCTAGAGGTGGAGCTCTCGCCTCACAATCCGGAGGCTGTGAGTTCGATCCTAGGTACCCCGTTTCCCCGAAAATAAAACATCCCCTGATAATAAGCCCAATCGGGCTTTTGAGCGCATGCGCTAAAATAAGCCTCCCCCCAAAAATAAGCCCTCCTCAAAAATATTTAAATGCAGAGCTGGAAATCAGGTAAGATGGCAAGAGGAGCCCCATCTTTCTCCATGCACCCCAAAATAATAAGACCTCCCTGAAAATAAGGCCAAGGGCTTATTTCGGGGTTCAAAAAAATATAAGACAGGGTCTTATTTTTAGGGAAATACAGTACTTAAATGCAGTTCATCAGAGATTACACAAAAGAATGCACACTGCACGGGAAGAATATATATATATTCGCCCAGAAGGGCGAAGCTGAAGACACCAGCCTGAAGATGACAGATGAGATTTCGTCAAAACTTCCAATTTTACGCGGGAGAAAACCTGAATTACCGAAGACCTACATATA
>JANHFM010003387.1:40034-54386 GCA_032468115.1 Grayia smithii | reverse complement strand
GTCTTGATCGTTGGCCTATGGCATCAGCCTTACTTATCTCAATAGCTGCTGTATTATCTTCATGTATAATTATTGGATACATTGGTTCATTCCATATATTACACAATAAATCATCAAACCAGGTCAAATTGTTAGTGGCTTTAGATATGCATACAAATTCTGCCTCTGTAGTAGAGGTAGCTACTAATTTTTGCTTACCCGTATACCAATGTATCGGGCTTCCATTTAAGAAAAAAATATATCCGGATGTGCTCTTTCTTGTTTTTATATCCCCAGCCCAATCAGCGTCCGCATAACACATTAATTTGGGTGATTGCAATTTATTTGGTTCTAAGCACAAATGAGCATCTGAACTGAATTTTAAATATCTCAATATCTTCTTTACGGCTTCCCAATGATATATGGTTGGGTGACTGACATGCCTAGACAACAAGTTAATAAGTAGGGCAATGTCAGGTCTTGTCCAATTGGCAATATATAACAACGATCCTATGGTAGATCTATACAGTTTATTGTCTACAAATGATTCATCTTCTTTATATGTATGTTTTAAAAAATCTATCTGCATAGGAGTTTCACTGGGCTTAGCTTCTGCCATGTTACATTTATGCAATAGTTCAATGATCTTCTCTCTTTGCGACAATCTAAACCCCTTCTCAGTCTTTGTGATTTGAACCCCTAAATATTTGACAACCTTACCCAGCGATTTCAAAGAAAAATATTTTTTTAGTTTAGTGGCGAAGTCTTCACACCTATCTTTGTATTTTCCAATAAATAATATGTCATCAACATATATAAGTACCATTTTGATGGATCCCTTATATTGTCTGCATTTAGATGCATTTATCTGCAGATGTGGCGGAAAAATCTATGGATCTTAATGTCTTTGATAAACAATCATACCATCTCTTGCCTGATTGTTTGAGCCGTATAGGCTTTTGTTGAGCTGCCAGGTGGTACCTTCTTTTCTATCAACTCCTGGTGGTGCTTTCACAAAAATATCCTTATCTAGTTCCACATGAAGATAAGCTGTTTAAACATCAAATTGGTAAACATTGAGGCCTAATATAGATGCTATGACGAGTGCACTTTTAACACTTTCTGTTTTTACTGTGGGGGAGTAAGTATCAGTATAATCTTCTGGGTATCTTTGTGAGAAGCCTTGGGCTACTAATCTAGCTTTATAAAGTACTATGTTATTTTCCAAGGGTTTAATTTTGTAAACCCATTTGGTACCTATGATTCTTTTGTCTTCTGGTACCTCGGCTGGTGTGTACACATTTAAGTCCTTAAGGCTGTTTAGTTCTTTCTTCATTGCTTCTTCCCACTTTCATTTTTTTACTGGGGATAGTTCTAAAATATCATTGTAAGTTTGGGGAGCTGTATTAGTGGTTTGTATAGACATGAGATAATCATCAAATTTCTTGGGCTTTTTGTTTCTGCTCGCCCTGGGGGTTCTTTTTGGGGGCTCTTCAGTATCAAGCGGTAGGTCTACTTCCCTTTCTGCATTTATATCTGTTTTTAACCTTGTGTGTCCTTCCTTCCACTCTTTACATTCTTGACCCTTTTTAATACTTATTTTCGGCCTTGCCATGTAGTTTGTTTCTTGTTCTTGATGTTGGTAGTTGTAATCGCGATTCTGGTTGCTTATTACTTCATTTAGGTGGATTTTGGACCAATTAGCATGCTCATGAAATTCAGCAGACCTTGATATGATTATATGATTATTGTTATCCATAAATCTGTAGCCCTTGGTACCTTGTTCATAGCCCAGGAACCTCACTCTTTTGGAAACCCTGTCTCCCTTTCTTCTAAGTTGCTTAGGTACATGCACGTCTGCAGTTACGCCAAATATGTGGAGGTGTGCCAATTCAGGCTTTTGTCCGTACATGGCTTCATATGGAATTTTATTAATAACACTGGACCAAAGTCTATTAAGGGTATAATTAGAATACATCAGTGCTTCTGGCCAAAAAGACTGACCCGTCCCTGCATCTTCTAATACACATCTAATCATGGTCTGTAAGATACCATTTCTTCGTTCTGCGACTCCATTTTGAAATGCAAAAAATGGCAGAGTGATAAAGTGTAAGGTTCCATGCTCTCTTAACCATCTGGCAAATTCCTTCGATAGGAATTCCGTGCCACGATCAGTCATACTTTGCCTAACTTTGGTATTATATTGGGTTTCTACTCTTTTATAAAAATCTTTAAATCTTTGAAAAGCTTCATCCTTATGTCTGAGTGTATATACAAAGCCATATCGACTATAATCATCAACAATAGTCAAGAAGTATTTTTTCATGCTACCGATAGAAGGTTTGAGTGGACCTACTATGTCCATGTGTACCAATTGAAAAATGCTATCTGTTGTGCGTTTAGACCCCTTAGGCCGTGGTTTTACCCTTAGCTTCAAGCATTTACAGACCGAGCACTCTAAATAATTTGAACAATTTTTAATTCTTAAAGCTTTAGAACATTGTGACATTTTCTCAATCACTGGGAAACCAGTGTGCCCTAATCTGCGGTGGAGGAGGTGAGCACAATCATTATGTATCGGCTTCCCTATAGAGATCTGGGTGGTCATAAGTTGTTCTTGTGGATTTTTATTACTTATATTGCTAGACTGTTCATCCCCTTCTGCTTCTTTATTCTCATTTTCCTCATCGTTGTTGTTAGTATTTATACAGTGTATGTCTTCTATGTTTGGTATGAAGTATGGTAGACTATTATACATTTTCTTTATTCCAACATTTTCTTTATTCTTGGTTAGATATACTCTGCCTTCTTTAAATAGTATTTCTATCTTTGCATCTTGACTAAGTCTGGATGTTGATAATACGTTATATGGGATCTCTGGTATAAATAATATCCCTTCTAACTCTCCAATCCCAGGTATATACACATTTCCTTTGCCTATGACCCTTGCACTCTTTTGATTGGCTACTTTGATGTTGTAATTTGTCTCAGTTATAATAGTAAATAGATCTTCATTATATGTTGTATGGTTAGTAGCTCCTGAGTCTATGAGCCAGATATTTCTCCTTTGTTTCTGACTTAAAGAGATTTCATTGTCCCTGAACCCATTAATGGAATCTTTATAATGTCTGTTATAATCGACTCTATCTTCCCTCTCTCTTCTGGGGCTGGGGGATCCTCTATTCCTTCTATTGTCTTTATATTTCCTATCAGGTGATGGTTTATTTTGAAACCTGGGCCCTGGGTTGTTCCTTCCCCCTCGGGTGTAGTAACCAGATGGTGATTTTGCTCTGTGCATGTACTGATTTCTATCCCTAGGATTTCTGAGGCAATCCCTTTTTAGATGTTCAGTGGACCCACATAAAAAGCATTCAGGTATACTATTGATTCTATCAACAAATTCTACATTTCTTATAGCCCTGGGTTCTCTACGTGATACATATCATTCTCTTCTGAGATTATCCTCCGCTATAAGTTGGTCGGAAAGATTTTCCAAAGAAATATTCCCTAATGTTAGATTATCTAATTGCATAACAAAATTATCCCAGCTGGGGTCTAGTGAATTAATAATTATGCTTATTAAGCTCTCTTCTGTTATATTCTCCCCCCTTCTTATAAGCTCAGCCCTAGTGGCGTTTAATTTAATTAAATGTTCGCTGATAGATGCCCCGGGTTTTAGTCTGGTTGAGTGGAATTCTCTAGATAATTGTGTAGTTGTAGACCAGCTCTTACTATAAAACAAATTGTTCAGTTTTTGACATACCTCAGATACAGTTAAATACTTACCTATACTTGGATAAATTGTTGAGTCAATGCTTGTCAATAACATACAGAATGCTCTATGATGGATACAATCAGTCTCGAAGCTCCATGGTTTTTTTGGTGGTTGTACAACCAGGAACAATGCATTTTCCTTCATTAGCATAATTTGCAGATGTTGAGCCCACTCCAGGAGATTGGTTCCATCCGCCTTCAGTTTGGGAAAGGTGTTGGACAAAGTTCCTGAAGCAGCATAATTATTGTTTGTGGAGAATTGTTGTCCATGGTCCTGCAAATGTGGGAATTCACAGTAAGGCATTGGTATAGAAACGGCTAGACTAAAGAGACAGTCTGACATTTTTTTTCCTTCTCTTTTGGCAGGGAAGAGCTGCTTATTTTGCTCTGGATGTGATCGGGAGAGGACCTCCTTGGCGCGGCTCTGCAATGTAGGCCCGGCTGGCCCTGAGGAATCCCAACTTCGCCTTCGGAGGCCATGAATGGTCCAGAGAGCGTCTGGAAGTGCGAGTCAGCAATGGATGAAGACGGGAAGGCACGGAGATGGTCCGGAAGACTCAAGGTCATCAGCTGGGCCCAGCAGCGCTCTGGCAGTGCGGCGGTCGGCTCGAATGGCTCTGGATTGAAGGTTGCGGCGTGTACGGGGTGCTGGAATCCAGGCGGCGGTCTCATCGATGGTAAGTAGGATTTTTCATCACTTTTGGCTTTGATTTGTTGCGGCGGTGGGTTTGCGGCAGCCATCGGTGGCAGTAGTTGTGGCTTTTCTTGTTGTGGTAGGTAGTTGCAGTTTGGGAGCGTTTCAGGCATTGCGTATGCGTTTATTGTTGTGCGTTTGTCCAGTTTAGAATTAGGGCTTGCGGTTTCCTCGGTCTTCTTCGCTGGTGACATGGTTAGTTTAGAATCGGGACCGAGGGTGGCGGTAAGGGTTTCTATTGCTTTTATTATTTCTATTTTGATAGGTGAGTATTTAGGATTTCTTTTTTCTTCCCCTCCTGTGGGTCCAGGGGTTTTCTGGTTTTTGTCGGTGTTTTGGGCCGGGGCAATCTCTTCAAGGTCGGTAGAATGGTCATTTCACGCTAGGGGGGTTGAAATTTGAGTCCCTATTGGCCGTTGGTTGGCCATTTTGGAACGGCAAGAGTCTAAAAATGGCTGTTGTGAAAATGGTGCAAAATTCATTTTTCTGACCTCTGGAGTATAGAGGTGAATTTGGTTTTCCCTTACCAGTTCTATAGCCCTTTTGGTTTCTTCTTTTTCTTCGGTTGTTGCTTCAGGTATTTTTAGAAGGTCTCAGATGTTGGCGATAGGATCTTCTCCCTCATCAGAAAGCTTGAGGACCTTTAGTAACATTTTCTTCAGCTTGTCATTTTCTTTTACGAGCATTTCGATGGTTCTTTCTTTGTTAGGTGTTTCTCTATTGCTTGTAGGTGCGTTTCAGTGTTCTTCAGTTATGACTGTTTTTGGGGTGGCCCCAGTTGGCAACAGTTGTGCTGCAATCTGTCTCGAGGAGGCCCTAGTATGCATTCTAGTCTTCTCTGTTGATTGCATATTGGTTTCAGTCATGGTTGTAGGAGTTATGGGCCCAACCGTCCTCTGCTACCATTTGTTGAGGATTTATGGATCAAGGCCAAAGACTCCAGGATTAGATACGTTCAAATAGAAGCTATTTATTCATAGATGGATAATGAAATCAGATTCAACTTACAGAGGCATTAATAACATTATTCTTCTAATATAGGTTCACTCTCAGTAGAAGGCAAGTGGATCCTGTATCAACCCTTATATACAAGGAGGCGGAGACCAAAGAGATGGAGCCCAACATTGGAGGTAGGAGCATGCATACATACATACAATAAATATTAACCTCATAAATGGTAATAATAATAATAATAATAATAATAATAATAATAAACATCAGAAGTTAAGTATTTCCTCTGACAGACCCATTAAGGACTACTTGCTGAGTACAGTTTGTCAGCCAGTTGCGAATCCATCTGGTGGTGAAGCTATCTATCCCACTTTTTTCTAGCTTAAGAAGAAGTAGGTTGTGGTCTACTTTGTTGAATGCCTTGCTGAAGTCTATTATGTCCACAGTATTTTGCTGTTCTACTAATTTAGTCACTATGTTGAAGAATGAGATAAGATTGGTTTGGTATGATTTGTTTTTAACAAACCCATGTTGGCTGCTAGTTATTATTGTACTTGTTTCTAGATCTGGTTTTTTATTATCTTTTCCAGTATCTTCCCAGGTATTGATGTTAGGCTGATTGGTCTGTAGTTTCCTGAGTCTATTTTTTTTCCTTTTTTGAAGATGGGAACCACATCAGCTCTTTTCCAATCCTCTGGTAGTTCCCCGGTATTCCAGGATTTTTGAAAGATGTGGTGCAGTGGTTCTGAGATGACATTGGCCAGCTCCTTTAGAACTCTGGGATGTAATCCATCAGGACCTGGTGATTTGTATTTATCAAGATCAGATAGATGTTCTCTTACTGTTTGTTTGCTTATTTTAACTTTTATTTATATAATGCAATTCTACCTCCTATTTTGATAGCCTGTTTCTTTTGAATACTTTGTATTCTTCTAGTCATAAGTTTCATCCCACCAAATTTCAGTAATGGCAACTGTATAATATCTGCCTTCATGTGCTAATACTTCATGTTCACCCTGTTTGTTCCCTAAACTTTGAGTGTTACTCTATGGGCATTTGAGTCCTTTATTGGTCTTGGGTATGTATCTTATATCTGCTACTTTATAATTGGGATTTCCATCCTTTCCACCACTCTCTACTTTTTTACTGTTTTAACATTTTTAAGGACAATAATATTTTAAATAATATTGATTTGAGCTATTGTTACATTTTTGGCAAGGAAGAAATGTGGAAAATTGCAAAAAAATCGGTCTTTGAAACCTAATTTTCTGAATATACCAGAGTATTACTGCCAGTAAAGAAGATAAAATTATGCCAATACATAGTTCACGGTACCTTTGAATTACTTCTTTGCACTAAAAGAGATGATAGAGATAGAGATGAAACTGATATTTGCTTTATACAATGAATGTGCATTATTCTAAATAATTTGCCCAAATAGCCTGAGTTCAAAGGATAGAGCTTTCTGAACTTTAAATGAAATGTATTTTAATTAAAATAGGAGGAGGAAGGATTATGTATGTTCACTGACTTGAGTTACCTGTAAAATAATAGGCAAGATAAAAACCAAATGAATGAATGAATGAATGAATGAATGAATGAATGAATAAATAAATAAATAAATAAATAAATAAATAAATAAATAAATAAATGAATAAATGAATGAATGAATGAATAAATAAATAAATAAATAAATAAATAAATAAATAAATAAATATTGTGAGTAGAATAGAGGAGTACTCTTCTTGGGAAATACTTCTGGACCCGCTCAATCGTACTGATGTCTGATATACAATGTGGATTCCAGGCAGATGAGCTGTATTTGAAAATTGGTCTGGCAAAGGTTTTGTACGCCTTAGTTAGCAATGCAAGGTTACCGGATACAATACAATGTTTTCCTCCAATGTGCCAGACATAGCAACGATAAGGCTCCTGAGAACCAAGGTCAAATCATTGTCCCCTAGCAACGGCAGGAGGGAGGGCTGAGAAGTTCATCACCTGTTTGATTGGCTAACATGACATGTGACACAAGGGGGATGGGCAATATCTATTCTTTAATTATACCAAAAAGATGGGAATTATTCAGGGTTGGTTTCATATTTGAACGTCATGATGTACCCAATAAACCGGATTTCGGAGAAAGCCATGGCCTCAGAGTCTTGAATTGATTGGCAGCATTACTCAGAACCATGACACAGATGAAGGGAACACTTTATGCCAAAACCTATTCTATAGGTTCCTAAAATGGAAAGAAATGATATCGATCCAACCAAGGCTTATGTGCCCAACATACCGGTACATAACTTGGAGTCTGCTACCTTATTTTGAAGGACTCCCTCTTCTACTGTTAATCAGGGGTGAAATCCAGCAGGTTCTGACAGGTTCTGGAGAACCGGTAGCGGAAATTTTGAGTAGTTCAGAAAACTGGCACCACCTCTGGCTGGCCCCAGAATGGGGTGGGAATGGAGATTTGCAATATCCTTCCCCTGGAATGGGGTGGGAATGGGGATTTTATGGTATCCTTCCCCTGCCCTGCCCACCAAGCCACACCACTCCCACAAAGCCACGCCCACAGAACCGGTAGTAAAAAAAATTAGATTTCACCACTGGCATTTATATTTTTTACAATGTATTACAGCATGAAGTGTTTTCATGGGATATTGTATACTGTATATAAAGTATATAATAAAGATATTATTATATAATAGTATATAATAAAGACTTGATTTTCCCTTTACAATGATTAGTGGATCAGTGCTACTTAGAAAGTAAACTAATCCTGCTATAACTTGTCCAAATATATATAAAACCTATTTTCTAAATACGTTCTAGCATAAACAAGAAATTTAAATGTATACAAAGAAAGAAATCGGGATCTGCAATTAAAAACAACTTGATTGTTTAAAAGAACAATCCTGTAGAATGAGAATATAAGAGGGTGTTGAAAATAAAAGAATTACTATGAAATGCAAAAGGCTCAGCAGATGCTCCTGATGCCTTTGAAGATTAGTTATAGCTTGGAAGGGCTGTTTGACTATGAAATGTAACCCTTTTTAAAATGGGCAAACAGGTGTCTCTTTTCTTTCCTCCCTTATTTCTCTTCCTTCTTTTTCCTATCCCCATTCTTTTTTTTTGTTTTTGCTGATTATTTCAAGGGGACAAAGTGTGAGTATGTACGTGCACATGCATGTGTGCGTACGCACACGTGTGTGTAATATGTGTAATATCGATTTGTGCATGAGAAAGAATAATTGGAATATACTGGTAAGCTTTCATTACTTTTGTAAGACGTGTAATTTATTTTACTGGCAATTAATTTGATTTAATAGCCGTTAATTTAGTCCATATTAACTCCTTTCATCCCAGCCCTGATTTTTGCAGGGGAAGGGGGAATAGCTGTTGGCAGGTATCCATATTGACACACATAAAATCAGATATGTCACTTGCACTCATTTACTGACAAAAGGGAATTTTTAGAATAGGTTTCAGCCGATTTTGGCAACTGCAAGTTGATAAATTTGGAAGCTGGGCATTGCATAAAGTAAAGCTTTTTTTTCAATGTAGTGATAGCATGCATGTAATTCGCTATATGTTGGATCCAAGTATTAGAATCTGTAAGCCAGTAAACTTTTCATAATATTTCTATAGTCTTTCAAAACTTGCATTCATCATAATCTCCATTTCAAGCAGATGGTCAGTTTCTAGAGGTCTGCGTTCACATGACAAACTATCTCTCATTGCCTATAACTGAAATTTATGTTTTATATATTTATTTTTTAATTAATCTATATTCACCAGAATGTTTATGTTTCATCTTTGATTATCCAGGGCTGGGAGAAGGTTCTGCACTTCATGACAGCAGGACTCATCCTCAAACATTAGAAAAGAATGCATGGCGAACTTTCAAGGAATCACAATGTCATCACATGCTGAAACACCTTCACAATGGAGCTCGGATTACTGTACAAATGCCACCCATGATTGAGGGACATTGGGTCTCAACTGGGTAAGTTTATAGGCAAACAAAATGATCATATTGAAAAACACTACAGGCTAAAATACTTTTCTCTTGCAGTCAGTTAAAGGATTTGGGTGCATTAATTTTTTTCTTCCCCTTAATAATAATCTCTCTCTCTCCCTCTCTCCCCCTCCTTCCCTCCCTCTCCCCCCTCCCTCTCTTCCAACCCTTTCCTGCCTCCCTCTCTCTCTCTCCAAAAGTATCAAAGTTAGTTCTTATTGTAACATGTGGCTGTTGTGATTGGCTGCAGAATTTTGTGACCACAATCTGTGTTTAAGCCATTTCAAATATTTTCTATCTTCCTTACTTGGAAACTGCAGCATATCAGAAAATTGTTCATATGCTGTTCTTGTGTTGGGGCTTAAATATTATAAGATCTTCTGAATAAATTCATGACTTCATGTTTTATCTTCTGACATTTGTACGAATGTATTTATAAATTGAAATTAAAAAGTTACAGTTGACAACCCAAGCATGTGCAAATGTTTAATTGACATTATATATATTCTTTAGAGTAAGATTTATTTTACAGTCTTCTTTTACAGTATGCTCTAAATTATGTTTTTAGGAGTATTCTCCAGGTATACAGTTCCTTCAAGTCTAATCCAGCAGTCCTTATTCAGACAAAAGCCACAGTTAAAGTTAATGAGATGTTTACTTTGATAAATACCAGTCTTCATTCAAGTTACTAAAAAGTCCTGGTAGAACCTATAGAAACTAATTTCTTAGGCAAATTCTTATTTATAATTGGAAACTATGCAAATTGCTTCATTTTATACATCATCTTTTAATTCATAATCTATATATAAAACCGTTTGATACGGGTATTTGTTTAGTGTATTGGTGTAGCATATGTTACATTATTAATTTAGAATACATTTATGCTACCAATCTAAAATTTGGTGGATGGGTTCAGTCTTTTTAGAGGAATGTGGATGAAGCATTTTTACAGAAATTGCATTAAACTATCTCCACACAGCATGCCATGAATTCTTAAAATATAACAAAGAAGGAGAAAAAACAATAAGTAAAATAGGAAAACAAAGTGTAGTGCAATAAGTACGGTAGTAACAAAAAGGCTCTTACCAGAAGCGTTGTTAAGAAATCAAAGCAAATATTGTTACATATAGAAACATTAAAGCTCCAGTATTCCAATTATCATTATTATAAATAGTGTGAATAGGTTGTTACTTAGAGATGCATTAACTCCAGAACCTGTTTTGACAATAACTAAGTTTTATAATTTCTTACCTTAACAAAGGGTTTTTTTCCTGTTTGACTATAGTTGTGAAGTTAGAGCAGGTCCAGAATTCATCACAAGATCCTACAGATTCTACCATAACAATACATTTAAAGCTTATCAGTTTTACTATGGAAGCAATCGGTGTACAACCCCAATCTATACCTTGGTTATCCGTGGCAAAGTCCGCCTTCGTCAAGCATCCTGGATTATCCGAGGAGGGACTGAAGCAGATTATCAATTGCATAACATTCAGATCATCTGCCACAATGAGGCAGTAGCTGATAAACTAAATCAGTTGGTAAACCGTACATGTCCTGGATTTGTAGCAGGAGATAAACCTTGGGAGCAGAATGTGAGCTATGATTTATGGAGAGAAGAGAATGGTTATGAGTGCACAAAGGCACTGAATTTTGCTATGCATGAACTTCAATTGATTCGAGTAGAGAAACAATACCTTCACCATAATTTAGATCACTTAGTAGAAGAACTGTTTCTTGGAGACATCCACACAGACCCTGCTCAAAGGATGTATTATCGCCCATCCAGTTATCAACCTCCACTCCAAAATGCCAAGGTATGTGAACATTTCAGTTGTATTTCCAAGACATGTAAATGAAGTATGTTTTAAAATTACTTGGCCCAAAGTAACGCCCAAAGATGTTATTATCCTGTTACATCTTCCTATCTTACAATCAAACTGCTATATTCTCTTTGCTGGCTTATCACCCATGTTGCCACGTTTTCATATCTTTTTAATTTGTACCTTGGATGTAGACTTGCAGGATTAAATCTGTTTCATGTTTTTTAAATTTTAATTGAAAAGAATATTGCAATGTATCATTTTTTTTCAATATATTTACAGCAGTGGCATCTGGAGGAGGTAGTGAAGGACAAAATGATAAAAGCAGTATCATGACATAGGCCCTGCATCTAATAGGTGCAGTGCAGTGTAACATACATGTACAAATGGGACGGAGCTTGCTGACAGAATGCAACAATATTGTTTTTGTCCTTTTGAAGAACAGACCTTGCTGCTTGGCAGAATATTTTCCTTGGTGGCAAGGAAGCATTGATCCATACTCTCAAAAGTTTCAGCTCTTTAAAATCTGTCTGATAGTTGCAAGAGAATACATTGCAAAATTTCCTGAAAAATTGAAAAATATACTGTGTGGCCAGTTACCTAGCTACCTACCTGAAAGGAAATTTCAAATTTTATATTTTATTAAAAGTGAAGTAGTTCATATCTACAGGAAAGCTAAAAGTAGAATAAGGTAATGGCAAACTTGTTATCTATAGATTTTTATAACGATTGTGAAAAAGAAAGTAGTTCATTGCTTTTCAATATTTGTAATTTCAAAGTGTATTTCATAAGTTTCTTTCAAGGCCTAACTTTTTTTCACCTTTTATATACTTTATATACTTAATTTGTTTTATAATATTTTCTTTTACTCTTTATCCAAAATATATTCAGAATGACTTATATGTCTCCCCACTGTCCCCCCCCTGAAAGGAAGAAGCAAAGTGGAGAAAGCAAACTTAGACAAAGTTTGTTAAATTTTATTAAACATTAGTCTGCCAGCACAGCTGATAGTATCTCTTCCCTCAAAAGTATAAAAAATATGGAAATTATTAAATGGAAACTCCAGTGCCTTCCTTTTGAAAGGAATTAATGTTATAAAGCAGCAAAAATTCTTCCTCAATGGGCAGCATTCGTTTATATCAGGAGTGGGGAACTATGACTCCTTTATCAGGGGTGGGTTCTACTTACATTTGCTACCGGTTCTGTAGGTGTACGTACTTTGTGTGTGGTCGGAACGCACGGAGCGTGCATTCGGGACGCACACGCGCAGAGCGCGTGCATGAGCCAAACAGGCACTCCTGCGCATGTGCAGAATCTTTTTTGAGCAAAAAAAACTTCCTGTGCATGCGCGCAAGCGCACTCCGTGCACTGTGCACAGGGACAGGTAAGTACGGGCACGCGGGGGGGCTTCGGTCCGGGACTATAGAACCGGTTCAGTGACGTCACAGCATCACCGCTACCTATTCTATAGAACCGGACCGAACCAGGAGCAACCCACCCAGGTTGACTTATGGACTTCAACTCAGGAATTCTGGGAGTTGAAGTCCACAAGTCATAAGAGGTCATCTCTCATCTCTGTTCCAGATCTCCAAACATCTTTGGGTCTTGATGATTTCATTGGGGGGAAATGGCATCCATTTAAAATAGGGTGGGGAACTATGGCCCTTTTACAACTTGTGGACTTCAACTCCCAGAATTCTCCCAATTCCCCACTTCTGATTTAGAACATCATAAGTTGCAATGAAAATTAAAGGGGCAACTGTTTGTAACAGAATAGAATAACACAGATTCATGATAAACATATCATCATATGAATCAAAGAATAAAATTTTTGCCTTATAAGTTTTGATTGAAATGTAGCATCCAAGACTGAGGGGAATAAAAATATCAGTGGAAACAATTCCTGAAAATATTTAATAGCATTTTCTCTCTCCAGCAGTCTTTTCACATTTGACAAGCTGCTCTTTGCTATCAAGTTTTTCCTTTTTATCTCTCGTTAATATTGCAATTATTACAATGCCCACCATATTATAGTGCAATATCACAATAGATTTTGATATTTGCATAGAATGTGATTATCATTAAAGCCCCAAAAGGGTTAAAGCTAATGGTGAAGACTTTTACTGAAAGAAAGAAAAAAAGTCTGAGAAAACAGAAGTGGGGGGAAGGAATAATAGCAGTCAACAGCAGGGACAAGAGCTTTAAGTAGAGTTCCTCAAATGGTGATACATGTGTCCTTCAAAATAACCTGAGGATCATTCTAGTATACTGGCAGTTCGGCTTATTGATCAGGAGGATCAGAGGCACCATTTCAGGAGAAATGCACTTCCATACTACAGCTAGAGTAAAGAGGCCCACCCAGTTGCCTGTTTTGATACCTTTTTGAGGGAGAAGGGAACTTGGGAGGAGCTGACAAGAATACAGAGAGTGATACTTGGTTATTAGATTAAGATTGTATAGAGTAGTGTTTCTCAACTTTAGAAATGTTAAATGTCGGGACTTCACAGCTGGATGGGGAATTCTGGGAGTTGAAGTCCAGATATATTAAAGGTGCTAACATTGGGAAATACTGGTGTATAGATTTACTTTTGCATTATTAATAATTTGGTGATATATCATGTGACTCCAATGCAGTGAAACACACCAGTGTAAGATTAACTTTTCTTCTGAGTAAGGTGTTACCACAAGCTACTATAATACTTACTATAATTATATCTAATAATTATTATGACACCTTTATAATATTTTTGTAATATTTTTTTCTTATCTTAGAGTTGTACAGCAGTAGAAATTAACCGTATTTTTTGGAGTATAACATGCTCCAGACTATAAGACGCACCTACCATTTTTGGGGAGGAAAACAAGAAAAAGAAATCTGCCTCTACCTTTCAGCAATTTTCCTCCTTGTAACAAACAGCCTGCTTTAGTTTCGTTTTTATTTTCAACACTGCCTGATTAGCACAAGAAAAAAAAATCTGCCTCCCAGCAGTTTACCTCCTTGCAGCAAACAGCGGAGGCCCACGCAGCAATAGGCAATGGCAATCCATGCAGCCTGAAACAACTGAGGCTCGGGAGGCCAATCCAACCATCAATCAATTGCTTGTGCTAATGAG
>JANHFM010003387.1:15559-32564 GCA_032468115.1 Grayia smithii | reverse complement strand
TGTTTCTGCTTGTTCTAAGGAGGTAAATTGAGGCCAAAGGGTGGGGACCAGGTGAGGCTACATTTGATGTATAAGACACACCTGACTTTTCACTCCCTTTTAGGGAGGTCTTATACTCCAAAAAATACCGGTACATTTTTTCTTTTTTGAGAATGGATTCTTGACCTTTATTCTCACATTTCAGTAAAAGAAACGAAATTGCAGAATAGCATTTTTAACAGCCATCAGAGAATAAACAATTTTAATTTACATTTTAAAAATTCCATTATTGATCTTAGTCTGGTTTTCTTGAAGGTTGATTTAGAAAAGGTACAGAAAGGTAATGGGAGTTGGAGATAATTTAGTGATTCTTTAAACAAAGTTTTCTTGAATTGAGATATAGTATTTTGGCAAGAAAAAAAACAACTTGGTTTTGGTAAGAGTAATTTCCTTAACCTATCCTATGCAATTTTACATTTATCAAGGAATTAAGATGACTTAACTTTGTTCCTTATAGACCAGCATAAGGAAAAAAATACATCTCTTGCAGAGTTGTAAGAAAGATCAGAATATTTATTTTCACCATTATTAACATACTAAGGCTTATGAATGCTCAAAGGGTTTTTTTTAAAACAAAAAGTCTGAAGATTTATTTCCTGCATGGAAGTTTTCAAGCACTGTGATCTCTTAAGCAGGCAACTCTAGTTTTGTCTCATTTTAGATTCTAGTCACATTTAAGCATGATCCATCTGATATCTAAAGGTTATGAGCAATAGGAAATGAATTGTATTTCATTCGGTTTTTTTAAAAAATGGCAATTTTTTAAAAATTTCAGAACCACGACCATTCGTGTATAGCATGTAGGATCATCTATCGATCAGATGAACACCATCCTCCAATTTTGCCTCCAAAGGCGGATTTGACTATTGGATTACATGGGGAATGGGTGAGCCAGCGCTGTGAAGTACGTCCTGAAGTGCTCTTTCTTACTAGACATTTCGTTTTCCACGACAACAATAATACCTGGGAAGGTCACTACTATCATTACTCTGATCCAATCTGCAAGCATCCCACCTTCACTATTTATGCAAAAGGCCGTTACAGCAGAGGTGTACATTCAACCAAGGTGATGGGAGGAACAGAATTTGTCTTTAAAGGTAAGATTCTATTCTCTTCAGGTTCAGATTCTTTCATTCTGGGTAAGATGGTGATGTACTAAAGTTACTGAAAGAGATGGAATTAGAGGCATGTTTCCTCCACTTGGTTGTGGGGAATGATTTTAAACCCGATGAGGGGCTTAGTACACCAGTAGGTTTTTGTTTTTCTCGTATTCTGTCAAAAAATATCAGGAAATTACACTGCTTCTGTATGCCCATTTGTATTGTTGTAATTTAGTGAACAGTCTTGGAGGGTGTGCAAGTAAAGGCAGTTAATCAAGGAAAGTTAAAATATGCATATTATTAAAGGGAAAAGATAGCAAGGGCATCTTTATCTTCTAGGTAAGGAGGAGAAAAACTGTTTTAAGGCAGTTTTCCCAATCTCCTGCCTTTAGCTTTATTGTGTTTATACCTGCTAGAACTATGTTTTTCTGTTGGCTGGGGAATTCTGGAATATATCTTAAAATTGCTGAGGTTGAGATACACTTGAGTTTTCAGGCAGAACTGTAAGCCTGAATATTTGAAAGGCACTGAGTTAGAGAAGATTGGCATAATAGAGAAATTTGGAAGCAACTTTCACAATGTAAGTGTAAGAGTTTAATACAGCTCTTAGTTTGGTTGAGCAAAGTTTAGCCCCTTAATTTCAGACTGTGTGCAGGTAAATGCCTGTCAGCGCCTTAACAAACACATATCCTTTCCTAGGATTGTGCTGTCATTCTGCAGGGCAGCAACACAATCCTGAGAAAGGCAAAATTGACTTCAGGCATTTCCAACAGGTGCTGTCTAAAAGCTTAAGCACGCACTTGAAAGTCCTCTTCCCTTTGAATGAAAAGTGTTCTCCCATCTTATTGGTCGAGATGTTGGCTTTGGGCCAGGCAAACACATTATAACACTAAGTCTACAAAGCTGAATAACAGCCTTTACTTTATTTTTTTTTAAAAAAATCAGGTTTTGCCATAAAACTAAACTTTTAAATGAAATTACATCTGTATTGGTAATAGCAAATAACTTTTTGCTGGGATTTGAGTTTTATATATGATGTTGACACTAGAATTGAAATGGAACCAATGTCTGTCTGCTTGAGAATTCTTTTGAGGGAGACTGTTGAGTTCAGTTGGAAGACAAAACTAAAATCATTTAAATTACATTTAGTTGTTCTTCTCAGAATCAAAATAACTTGACTGATATAAATCAAGTTTATTTTTCCACAACACTGGTCTTTATACATTATCTTTCCTCAGGAAATTATGCTAGATGAAGGCTCAAAAGAGGATAATACATTAATGGCTATCATTCTATCTGATGCTTACTTCCCTTTTGGCTACAATTTTTAAAAGAAATTTAATTGAAGTTTTCCATCATTCTCTCTCCACAATATTTCCATAAATACCAGTTTATAAGTTTGGCTGGCCAAGAGCATTAAGAAACGAAAAAAATTATCTTCAATTTTCCTACCAAGAAATCAATTTTTCAAATGGAGCATTTTCTTTTTTTTAATGGGATATTTATGTGCAAATCCTGAGCTGTGGTACTTTGTTGAATGCATTTAGAAATGTTTGTGTTGTTTTACAAATGAGTAGATCACTTCATTTTAACTGATCAAAAATTGTAAACATAGTGACTAATGAGTAGATATATTCTACACTTAGTACATGCATTTTATGATCTAATTCTAAAATTGTGAAAGGTATTGAGTTACATTTCTATTTTAGAAAAAAGTAGAATTACACCATATGAAAACATTAATGTCTACATACTAATTATCTGTAGGTAATAGAAGGAAAATAAATTTATCCCACCTTGCTCTTCTTGCCAGCAGGTGAGATAAAATTATAGGATTTCTGCATTTCTAAAAGTTTAATATATACAATTGTTAAAATCAAACTGCAAATTACATTTAAGTTATTTTTGAAATAAAAGCTTTTTCCTGGTGCCAGTTTATCCTAATAATAGAAGCCATAAGGCTTTGTTCTTGATATAATTTTCCAAGAAATAACCTGCATTCTCCTCCCAAATATTTTCAATAGTGTATTAAAAGTGTAATAGAATTTTCAACAAAACAACCACATGAGATCCACACAGGAGATATGAATCCTTTGTTTTTCAAAATGACAAATTTTACCTGTACTCTTAAAACTTTATTACTATAGTCCAAGCAACAGACCAAAACTAATAGCTCTAGTAATTTCAGTGTTTAATCTCATGAGTAAGTTATCCCGAAATTTATACCTAGGTTAAAGAAAATTAATGAGGAAATTTGAGCAATATTACTTGTGGCTTCACTCCAACGTCTCTTTAAGATGAGTTACATTAACACCAGGAACCAGCATGTTACTGGTCTTATCCTTATTAGAATTGTCAGATGTGAGTAGCTAGATGTCATGCCCTCTATTGGGAATTATTGGGAATTGAATTCAAAGACCTGGCAGATGGATGACTATATTCAGTATAACATAACATCTGTTTCTTTCCTCTGAGACCTTAAGGGAAGGTGGACTTTATATACCATTCTGATGGCCTGTAAAATATATATTTTCCCCACAAAATATTTTTGTAACAATTTTTCCTAAAAACTTATCTATTTATATATATCACTCAGCTCCCTCCATTTAAATCAAATGCAACTACCCACATAAAAAGAAAGTTTCAGGTGTGCAATCTACTCCGAGAGGACATTCACAAAACCTTGGCAGTAATAAGCAACACAATTATGTATTTGTAAACACTCCATGCTAAAATTCTAAAAAATGCATTGTTGAAATACTTGTTCATGAACAAAACCCATTCAAAACTGCCAGCTCATTGCTTTTCTGGCTCACAATATCCACACATATTGGATGCAAGATGTTGACCTCTGGAAACATCTGGATTCAGCAGAGCACAACTACAACAAAATTACTATAGTGTTCCAGGGACATCATTTATTATTCACAGATCAATAGGCAACTGTGGCTTGTCATGATTAATACTTAGAAATTAGAGTCCTAATCCAGTACTGTCACAAACAGAAACTAATTCTTTTGAGTGTTTTTAGATTTTTCTCCACAGCATGTATTTCACGCATATACTCAGTAGCTACAATGTGAAAATACTTTGAGGGACATAATGAAGATGGAGCTAAAAGGAATGCTATCTTTAGCTGCATGAAGTGCGTTCTGTCCCGATTGCATCAGTTTTTCAGCAGTTATTCAGGGAAGGCCAATAATACACTTTTTTTCTACTTGGTTGGAATTGTCCAGTTGTGGAATCACTGCCATCAATCAGATCAGCTGTTTGTTCTTAGTCAAGCTTCTGCATTCATTACAGCAACCCCTATTAGAATAATAAAGAAATAGAGGGGCAGAAACAAACAATAATGTCCAGACATAAAGATGAAGAGGTGACATTTTAAGTCCCTTCAAAGCATTATTTTAAGGCTATTTCTAAAGACTGAACATACATTGAGAACATCCATATAATATTCAAAATACTCTGCTTAATTTTAATACTTAAGACAAGTAACATCTTAAGACAAGTAACACCATCGCAATAGTGGTGAATATCTGTGTCCTTTGCTTTTATGATATCTGAGATATTTTCACTCAGTGCATACCAATGCTTCTACAAGATGTAGTAGATAGTAACTTAGCACCTTTAAATATTAGCCACATTGATAGAGGGTATATCTGTTAACATATGTTAATCATGAATTCTAATGGAATCTCCAAGTTTAAAAAGTTATATCTAAAAACCAGTTGCTCAAAAGGACATAAAAAGTAGAATGGTTGTTGACTTTTTGAAAGGATCTTGAATACTATTAGAAATAGAAAGCTGGAGCAGATGGGCAAGTGTTGGAATACCTTTGAAGCACATTAACTTTAGGCTTATTATAGTTACAGCAATTTTAATGTATAAAAGCACAGTTTAAAGAAAAATTAATTTAAATGTAAGGATTTTGATCATGTTCATGACTGGACTATTAATTGCTATACTTCAAAATATAATAAGCAATTTCTTCTCTTTGCAGTGAATCATATGAAAGTTACTCCCATGGATATAGCTACAGCCTCTCTACTGAATGTTTTCAATGGAAATGAATGTGGAGCAGAAGGATCCTGGCAAGTTGGGGTGCAGCAAGATGTGACTCACACAAATGGATGTATTGCTTTGGGAATCCGTCTGCCTCACACAGAATACGAGATCTTCAAAATGGAGCAGGATGCCAGGGGGAGATACTTGCTGTATAATGGCCAGAGGCCTAGTGATGGATCCAGCCCAGACAAACCAGAAAAAAGAGCAACCTCCTACCAAATGCCATTAATCCAGTGTACATCAGCAGCCCCAAGAATAGAAGGAACATTAGAAGAAAACATTCTAGGATGGTATAATAATGGAGCATCAGCAAGCAATTCCTGTGCATTTGTGCTAGCCACAATAGTTGCTATTTATACTGTGCCTCACTTGGACCTTCTCAGCTAGAACATTTTTAAATTTCTCAGATCAGGGCAATATAGGAATTGGGATTCATGAGAATGGCAAAGGGCATTTTTAAGACAAGAATAATTATTTTCTCAATGCACTTGAATGCCTAAGAACTTTTGTTATTTTCTCATGCTTTCCTGTATTTGAATCATGAACAGCACTCATTTCTTTGAGCTTCATCCAGTCTGATCTACGGTTTGACATGACTGCACAATAGTAATTGCACTTTAAGACTGCAGTTTCTTTATTTCATGTTAAAAACTCTGTTACAACTAACCAGAACATATTCTGCAACCTTTCTTCCATCAGCTTTGCTGTTGCAGTCCATTGAATTAAAAAAAATATTTTTTCACTGAATTTAATTATCAGATATCATTATACTTTTATAGTGCCAATATTAGAAAACTGCATCTTTCTTAAGCTACAATGTACATATGTATATACAAAGAATTCAAACCATGGATGTATCTAAATATACTTTTATAGATTTTACATATGAAATGCTTAGAATAAAAAAACTGAATGACAAATATAAAATCTTCAAAAATTGAAAATGTATAAAGATTTTGTGAAATTTAATTCAATGATGCAGAACACATGACGTTTTATATTGTTGCTCAATATGTGATAATTTAATGATTTTCTGATTTCCAATAACTTGTAATTAAAATTGTAAAGTAAAATGGGGAGGAAAGATTGCAAGACTTCTCAGTTAACAGCCAAAGTATTTTTAAAATATATTTTCATGAAAGAAATGTTGGCACATTCATTGCACGTACCTTGAATCTCATTTTATTAAAGTGGGAAATTAATTAAAACAGGGCTAAATCCTAATAAATGTCATTATTTACAAGGAAACTTTTAAAACTAAGAATATGTAACAATTTGTTAAAGAACAGAGATTTATAAACAACTTAAGTCAAATCGCAAACTTGTGTTGGTTGAGCAAAGTAGAGGTGTTTTAGATGAAGAGTAACTCCATCTTTATTAGTAATGGGAAAGAATACACTACAAATATGTATCATTATTCTTTTTCTTTAGAGTCACAGCAGCTTACCAAATATGACAAGTCGAGAAAACAGTATACTCCAGATTATGTTTTTTTTCTACAAGTATGCTGTGTGTACTTATGCACTCACAAATGCCTACATGGTTGCCATCTACTAATATGCATGCCAACTACCACTGTGCATAGAAATAGTAATGAAACAGAGCATATGGATAAGCTAAACCACCATTATATCACAAAATGTAACAGATAGCTCTTTTACATCTTTTAAAAAGGAGTGCAGCATATAGATTATGATTTAGCCATTTTGTAACTTAATTTTAGAAGTCTAATTGGAATTAAAAATACAAGAAAAAGTTAAAGTGAAGCTTATCCTTTGAAATTAAAAACTTTTTAATATGTCATGTTTAACATTGTAGTTTATAATTTATTCCCTTTTTAATAAAAATGCATTATTGAAAGCATTGCAAAGATCTGAATATGAAATTAAGAAAATTCTTTACCTATTTTTTTCTTGGTATTACATCAAAGCTCAATAGCAATTCTATTAAGATTGCTTTTTGTTAATATTATTTTTGAATCTTTACAGCTAGCAATATATGTAGAAAATCAAAAGTACATTAGTACATCATGATCTTTATTATTTCTCAAACATTTCTAAAGATGATTTTAAAATGGTATCACCTACCTACTTCACTTTGGAAGACAAATGTACAAGTATATGGTAATTCTGCAGTAATAACAGTTGTATTTAAACCCCATTATTTTTGATTTTTTAAACTGATACGGTAGCAGTTTAGTTTTTAATTTAACAGTAAGAAATAGATGACTTAATGTGCTTGAACTTCCAGTCAGTACTCTATATTGTATTCACTTCCATGTACTTCCCACATACTATTTGAGGATTTATGTGCATTGACACAATTTCTCTCCAAAATTTCAGTTTACTTACTGAGCTGATTGGCAAAACCCTTCCACTTTTATATTTAATAGGGAAGATTATCAGGATATCACACCTTTAAACTGAACCTTATGTTAAAATAATGTAATATATAATGCATTCTATTGTTTAATGCTAATAAAGGGGCTGTGCTCTAAAATGTTCATCCCCTGGTATCTGGTTATGCAACTGAAATTTACACTAATGCTGGCTTAAATAATCTCCTTCTAATTGTATGGAAAAGAAACAAAATATACTAAAACCAAAGGAAATGGGAAGATCATGAAACTATAAGCTTCCATTCAAATGAAACAAAAAAATAAAAACAATCCATAAATGAGCATTCACAAGATGTATGAAAACCACAGATTCTTAAAAGCAAATTAGTATCATTTGAAATATTCCATTGATACACTGGCCACATATTCATTTCCAGAAAGAATTCATTTATATTAAAGACATTCATTTAAATAATGAAATCTGCATGTAATCAGTTGTATTTTCTGATGTTGACAGGCAAATGGATTTGTGTGCAAAACTACACCTACTGTATTAAAACCAATACAGTAATCCTCTGCATGGATTCAAGTATGGTTCCACTTTTTGAGATTAGATTGTAAACTAGCTTTATATTTTCGTATGTGCCCAGGAATTGTAAGATACACTTTTTCCTAATATTTTATCCCTGTTCATTTTCTAATTTAAAGTGCTTGGGAAACTTGAGCACGTTAATACCCTGAATACATGAAACTAATTACTAGAATAACTAATTCTTCTAAGTAGAACATCTTTTTGTCAACTACAGCTGTCTCTCATTTGTTGCTATCCAGATGTGTTGAGATTGAAACTCCCAACATTCCCTTAGGAACCATTCCCTTAGGAACCTCTTAAGGGTGCAAGTCTATGAAAATTGTTCTGTCAAATTGCAAGTTGAAACATTTTGCTGTTTTATTAAAGTGACATGCTATAGTGAACATTAAATACATTCTAGTACAAATTAGCAAATTCACAGATAAAATGGTGCACATAAAGCAGGGCTGTCAAACTCCTGGCCCATGTGCCAGATGTGTCACATGCTGGCCAAACCCACACCTGGTTTAGCGAGAGGGAAAAAAGTCCCAATAAATCACGTGACGCCATGATGCGAGTTTGACACCCCTGACAAAGTAATTCTGGTAGAAATTATCTTCATTTTATTCACTTAGTTGAAATTATTTATATCCGATTATCTTTACTTTCAAAATAGCAGGGCATGCTCACAAATGACCTTGCAGCTAAAGTTCAAAATGTTCATTTTGCTCTTATATTCTGAGAGGATATATAAAATCTTCACCTACCATTTAATATTTCCAACTCAGAATTTTTTCATGTTTTGAAAAAGTTGCAGAGTAAATCCAAATTTTATATTCATTAATCTACTGTTATGCATACTGGCTATTCTGTAATGCATTAAAAAAGGAATATGGTATAAGCATTTTTTTAAATGAATACAGCAAGATGATTTATGTAAAACAACTATTAGCACAATCCTGTGCAAAGCTACACCGAAAAATGTTCCAGTGCTTCCAACAATTAAATGATTAACAAGAATTAAAATATTGCCATCTAGTGGTATCATCTTGTCTCCAAAAGATGGATAGATTTCATAGTAGTTATTGTATTTATCTAGCAATAAAAATCATTTATTTACAAGTCAGGGCAGACAGCCAAACACTGATAAAGTGTGGAATAAATAAATGAAAATGTGGAATAAAATGTAAACGGAAAAAATCCTCTGGTCTAGCCAACTATTAGAAAAAACTATCACTAACATCTAGATTGCCAACAGAAAGCTATTTTAAAAAACTGGGCTCTTGTCTAAATTTAGTTTAGGCAACTGGTTTTCAAAAACATGTTGAAAGCAAACTTAAATTTACTGCACAATTCATCAAAATTTTTATTTTAGGACTGATGCTACATTAAAAAAGATTGTGCACAAATTATGTTGCATCAGAAAATGGGAATTGTTAGAATTATATTCTAAGCCTGACAGTCCTTAAGACACCCATTTTGCCTATTCTGTTCATGTAACTCCTTGATGTATGTATAAAAAATGTTGATCAACTCTGACTTAAAGGAGACGGGTGTCCATAGGCTGTGGTCAAGAATTAGGATGGTGGTGGCTACAATGGGGTGACTGACACGGTTTTTCTAATGTACACGTTTTTATGCAACATAACTTTTTTTTTTAATGTGGTACACATAAAAACAGGCAGAGCTTTGATTGCATTCCTGCAGACATCTCTATAAGGTGATTTTAAAAACAGTTAAAATGAAAATGGCAACAGGAAAATAGAGTTGTGATACAAAATGTTTTTTTCTGTATTTAGAGAAAGGCAATATAAGATTTGGAAAGATTTACAAACATTGAAGTTGTTGAACATATAATGTACAATTCTGTACATTATAATAAACAATTTCTGTTTTGTTTCTTTCCCCAATAATTTATAGGTCTCAGCATGAAGAACACAAAGAAGATGAGAATAACGGCACTGAAAGTTCAAACCACATGCATCAATCCATTTGTCACTCATCATCCCATAATCCTCATTTGATCTATTTCTGCTTTTGAGTTGAAGAATGTTTAAACTTGCAGTTTTTCTGAATAACAGCAAGTTTGACAGGTGTCTTCTTATTCAAGAAGCCCCAGACTCAAGCTAACAGAATAAATCTAATTCTGCAAACTTAAGAAATGTCACAAGAGAAATAAGCAAAACAGAAATCTTCACAAAGACATAACTTTATATAATCTCAGATATTATCTATATAATTTTTCTTTTGGTAGCTTTCATGTAAACCACTTTCAGAATGACTGATAAATGGGGGTGACCATAAGAACATATCTCCCCAGGCATCCTTTCTAGTTTAGGGAAAAAGCTACCATAAAAAGAGCACTCAAAGGTTATCAAGGCAGCAGCTCAATCTCAGAATATTCTCACTGTGAATACCAAGGTTTATATGCTGACATTTGGGAAATGGCACAATATTACATACAACTGAAAAAGTGCAGAGAAAGACAAATGACAAAATATATTCAACTTTTCAGAGAAACTTTATGTTTAAGCAGCTTGATTAATCAAATCCAGGGTGATTTATTTTTTGTATTACATTGAATGCTTATTTGAATGAGCATGTATGAAATGTGATACCTCAAAATTATATCATAAATTATTAACACAGCAAACAAGATGTTCAATATTATCTGATCTTAAATTTAAGTACTGTAGTGAAAATATAGTTGTCTAGCTTCTTCAGATTTCTGGAATCAGACTGTATGCCAAAACAAAAGTTTTCTAATACAAAATACTTCTATAAAATAAGGTATGTTAAATTATTAATCCTAGAAAGAATTAGTTTGCTTTTAATATATATGTAGGCTGTCTGAAATTATTCTATGATCACCACATAATTAGCGCTGACATGTTTTAGAGAAAGATGCAAATGGAGGCAAGTAAAAAGGATTAAAATTCCAATAATTTGTTGCCTGAAAATTGATCATGCTACTAGAAAATAATCTGTTAGCAACAACTTTGGGTCTTACGAATGTTGTTACTTTATTACAAGAGCATATAGATTGTCACCTAGTGTATTAGACTGAACAATACAGAAAAAGTACGTGTAATAAGATAGCATTAGATAATCATCAGGGAAAAGGTTTCCTTTAATTCATAAATTCACAAATTAGATAAAAGAATACAGTTGCTGAGAGTCAAGAACAAAATCAAACAGCCTCTCAAATTATCCATGTGCCTTTTCTGTTAGATAAGAATATGCCTATTCTTATGCAATTGCATTGATTCACAAAATGTAATTACTTATCTGAGCACAAATTTCAACATATCCCAATAAACCAGTATTTATTGAACATAATATTCAAATCCAATGGCCTGTTTTATATTGATTGCAGAACAGGCTATGTTAAAGTTTTATGATCGTTACCAAGAACTAATGGGGCACTCTCCGTATTT
The DNA here is from genome assembly GCA_032468115.1 of Grayia smithii. NCBI lineage: Eukaryota > Metazoa > Chordata > Lepidosauria > Squamata > Grayiidae > Grayia > Grayia smithii. Next base: position 21,011 of record JANHFM010003387.1, on the reverse strand, counting down.
TCTACATTCTCATTATGTTTCTCTTATAATCCCTAGTTTTAGTGTCTTTTAGATGTTCAGGAATTATAATCCAAAACAATTTGTGTGCGCGAAGTTGCCAGCTTCCCATCTTTTGAATACCAAGTTTTAATTTATTTTATAAACTTTGCATTCAATACAACAGAAATATCTTGTACTATAAAAACCAATGGGTACCATAAATCCTTAGCAATTTTTGTGAATGTTCACTTAGTTCATAACTTATAGTGTTATTTTCCCAATATCTTTACATTTGTAAAGACCTAAATGTACAAAGACTGTTGGCAATGAGAAATTCACTGGAAAACTCATTTTAATGTTACTTAAGCATAATAATTTTCTTTGAAATTGATTAAACAGATTTTGGGCAGACCTTCTTTCTTACTTTGCAAGGAGACAAAAAATATTTCAGGACTTGTAAATAATTTTGCTTTCTGCTATAATTTCTTGCCATAAGCAAAGTTGCCAACCTTAAATATAAAGCTTGCATCATGCAAGCTGCAGGAACCAATAATTCACTATATATAAGATCTACTACAGTGAACACACTGCACTTTCTGATGGAAGCACTTACTAACAGGAACAAATATGTTCCTCATATTGGTGTACACAAGCAAACAGGCAAAGTTCTAACCATTTCAGGAACAGACAATTTAATCCATATTACATAAATTCACTAAATACAGTTGGTATCATCCAGAATCACTCCTGAGAGCGAAATAGTTCAGCATTACATTTTATATACAGTTATGAAAAGATTATTAAAAACTAGAAGCGCATCCACAAACAGGATTTTCTCACTCTACTTACAGTAATTATTGAATCATTCCATAATATTTGTCTTTGAAAGCCTTGCCCTGCTAAGTGGCCCAGCAAGGACCCTAATTCTACACTTATGATCATCATATTATAAGCTGTGGAATGCTTTTGTTATTGTTGTCTTTATTTTATTTTTGGCAAGAGATCTGCAAAGGTTACTATGTTTCGCCACAGTTCTGGCTATCTGTAATAAATTCTAAATTCAGGCTAATAAATGCTAAAGTATTTAGCCAGTGCAAACAGTTGTAGCTTTTGTTTAACAGCAAACAGATCTTTGAAGCTTTCTTCTTTCACAGAATTATCAAAACGTGTCTGTTTTGTTATAGATCTTCCTTGTAATCTCTTTCAGTGATCAACTTCTTTCAAGGAATAAATGCTTCTCTTGATGTACCAGTTATACAATACAGTATGAACAATACTACTGCTTTTAGAACCAATTAAGTGAGAACCGGATATGAGCACGCTTCTTCAAGTCACCAAAGTCAGAATGCAGATACCAGAAAACACAAAGAGCAACTGTATTTGCATGCTTTTAAGTGAAACATCAGGCAAGTAGTTTGTTCATCATCTTCTTTGTAAATTGCAAGATGTTTATAAAAGTTTATCACAGCGAATTGTGATGGTACATGACATAAGTAGCTCTTCCATTAAAAAAAGCATTAAAAATCAAAGGCAACCAAGAAGATTTATATTTTTCCTAGAACAGTTCTGTTATGTAAAATCTACATAGCACTGCTTCGTTATATCCAAGGACATACAAGATTCTGCTTGTAAGTATAAGCCTTCCAAAATATCAATTTCAAATACTTGTTTATGATGGATTATGTAGAATAGCTGTATTGTGCTTTCAAAATCATCTATTTAATGAAGTGATACCAGAAATTAAACAAATCAAGATTGTGCAGAAAAAATATTCAGACCAAATAAAATGAATTTTATAGAATTAAGATATGCATAGCTAACAGGTAACTGTGCTAAGACATTTGCTGAACAAGGCTTAATTTTTTCACAAAACTAAATGATCAATGCTTTCTCAATCAGTATTAATTTTGGGTTATTTGGAAACATTATAGGGAATGTTTTTCTAGGGACACTTGGCCTAAATAAGTCTGGATGAAAAATCAGGATACAATTGATTCCATAAATTTAAAAGAATTATCAGTGATACAACAGAAGTATCTGAAAAACCCAAAATACTACTTTAAACAAGTAAATTTAAAGTATATATCCCATGTCCCAAAACAAATCAAATTCTGACCTTTTCCTAAAAAGCTAGGTGATTTTACAGCTGCTGCTGCACAATATGGAAACTGCTGCATTTCTTCTGAAGCTTCACTGGCACCAGTCTAAGCCACAACTAGTGAACAATATAAATCTGTGACAAGAAGCAGGCTGTGTATAGCATATGTTGTAAAATCTTTCTAAAAGAACAATTCAGAGAAACAAGCTACCCATCAGAAAGTCTGTTAACAGTTTTATTATTTTGTTTGTTAAATACCATGGGACAGGGCTGTCAGGATGATTATTTTTTTTCTTCCACAACCACCTCACAAGGGTAAGAAATTCTGCCATGATATCAGCAAAGTAAGGTGAAGGGAAAAATGTATACACTAAGAGGAACATTTCCCCACAGAATGCCTCATCATTTTCCTGAACAAGCGAATTAGCATTCTAATAATCATTCTTTCCAAGAGGCAAGAATAACAGATAAAATTTGAAAAGGATTATTAAAATAACATTTACAAGACTTTGAACAATTTTAACTCTTATTAAAACCACAAAAAGAAAGAACAATTCTTTATTTATGAGTTTTCATAAAGGACTGAATGTGCAACTGACACCTGCTATTAATGAATTAATATACAATTTTGTCCAGCAGCCGAACAGTTTGTCTTTTTATCGTGTTGTCTAACCGTGCAAGATCATTAGAGGCAAAGCCTGTATGATGCTGTACACAAAAATGGTCACTTTGGCCATACTACCAATGAAGTGGTAGGTAAATTTTTTTTTTTCTGGCCAAGAAAAAAAAGGAAGCAGCATTCTGCATGCTTCTCTCTCTCTTCTCTCTCCCTTTCTACAAGATGAATTTCCCTAAAAAGAATCCAATGAAAATGGCTGCAATTACAACAAGAAGTGAAGGAAGAGGGTTGGAGCCATTATCTCGGAGGGCCAAGCCTGACGGTCCAGGTTTATCTGAGTGTGCCACCTTTCTCAGCCTCAAGCCTTCATCCTGAAAATACATGGAGGAAATTAATCAAGAGAGGGAAAAATCACGAGACCACATCAGACCCGAATATAACCAGGACTCATTTCACAGAAGTATTTCAATGCTATACTATTTTTCATGCATTCTGACTTTAAAGAGTGATACTTAACATAAAGGGGGGATAAAATATTAATCTTAAATAGAAAATAGGAACTAAGAAATGTCCACATCCATATGATTACTATAATACTATGATTAAATATTTAAAATAATTGAGAACAGTGATTTGCTGGAAACATTACTATTTATTTCAGCTTTAGGATTACAAATGGTGGCACAGAGAAACTTCTAGGCTTTTAACACCATCCCAGCTTTACAGAAAGTTCAAGAAAGTTAAGCCTAAATTCAACTACTAAAATAACCTGATTCACATTTAAAACACATTTTTATTTGTCTTGATTAATGGAAGCACAAACTAAATTTTTTAAATATTAGATGTACTGGATGTGATTAATTTATAATTTTAGTAAATTTAACTGCCTTAATTCTTAACACAGGTATTTTAACATCATTATTTATTGGATTAGTATTCTATCCTTCCAGCATAGAAAAACTATTATAAAAAGCTTGGTATAAACAATTTTTAAAACTGTATTTCATGAACAAATCTAATTTTACTGATGAGATTATTATGTATCTGCAAACTTACTCTCAGATGTCTATTTTCCTCTGATAGTTTCACGACATCTGCCTGAAGTCTTTTGCATTCTTCCACTAGCTTCCTTGTTTCAGTGTCATTAAGCGAAACACTATGTGATTTTGGCACCAGACCATCTTGCTTTGTTGTATTCAGTATTGGAGCAGATTTACTTGTTTCTATTTCATTCTGGATATATTAAAAAAAAACAGATTCAAAATAAGTATTTCAATGTTAATATCATTTATTACTTTTTTAAAATGCAAGTAATTTCCAAGAAGATAAATATGAAAGGGGGTTGAGAAGAACTTAGTTTCGAAAGAAGTATTTTTAAGTGACTGATAAAAATAAGCTGGCACAATAGAATTATATAATCATCCTGCATTTCATTCCAAGATAAATCCCTAAAGAATTAATACATTTATCCCCAAGGATAAAATAGATAAGAGATAGAAACTTCACAGTTGAGACAAAGTTTCTGAAGAGATTAGGAGACCATGAATGTTTCAAGGCTTCCACACTCTTTCTATTATTTTCTAACTATACTTCCACCAATTAACATTTAAAGCTAGTCATAGCCAACATTGACATTTGGACAAATGTAGCTTTGAAAACTGGGAAAGAGAGATGGAAAAGGCATATTTATAAATTATATATCATTTAAATCAAAGCATCAGTGGCATGGTTTAAATGTACACAGAAAAGTGCTATATACATATACAAGGAGGCCAGTCTGCAACACGAATCAAGAAACTATTTTAAGCAGGATTTTGTCACAGTAGATGCAGTATAAACAATGTTTGCATTTTTCTGCCAGCAATTACCAGTTTCTACTGAAAGAACATGGAGGGAGTTATTTCTTTTCTTTACTTTTCCACTACTACTGTGGTAGTCCCTAAGCTTTATAAGCTGACACAGAGATGCTGTAGTGGGGAGGAGAAAATCCGATCACAAAATTAAGCTTTCTAAAATTTTCATCTTTGTGATATGTATGTATGTATGTATGTATGTATGTATGTATGTATGTATGTATATGTATATATATGTTTTTGTAGATTTTCACTAGTATAGGTATGCAAGTCTTGGCGTATTCGGTTTTTTTCCCGTGTACGATTGAGAGTATCTTGGCGACGTTTCGACGAGGTCCCACTCCTCATCTTCAGGCTGGTGTCTTCGGCTTCGTGCTTGTGAGAGCTGCCGTCTCTCTATAAATACTGGTGGGGAGGTGTGGATTGCTGGCTTTGTTGCTGTAAGCGGATTGGTTGACGTTGTTACATCCTGATTGGTTGATGAAGTTGATGTTTTCAGATTAGTCGGCTGTTTTGTAACATCCTGTGTGGGTGTGGTCCTAGCTGTGCGCCCATTAGTCTTTTGTGTTTTAACGACCTGGGTAATGGGCTGTGTGGTAGCCTCCTGAACTCTAGTATTGTGACATCCTGAGTGCTGCATCCTGGGCTTTGGTTTGGCTCCGAGTTTGAGGTCTTGTCATGTGTTCATGCCATGTGTCAGTTTGCTTTGTGTGGGGATCAGAGGGGGGTGCAGCAGCTGGTGATGCCGCTGTGGTTTGGCTTCTGGATGGTGGTTGTATTTCGTCTACGGGATGGGTTTGGGTTTGAATCTGATGAGGATGATTGGTGGTGGCGTCATGTGTTATCCTGGGTCTGGTGTCAATTTTCGTGGCTGGGACTCATTTGTTGACTAGGGCTAGTTTC
>JANHFM010003386.1:131890-142817 GCA_032468115.1 Grayia smithii | reverse complement strand
CAGAATTTTTACTACCGGTTCTCCGAACTACTCAAAATTTCCGCTACCGGTTCTCCAGAACTGGTCAGAACCTGCTGGAACCCACCTCTGGCATGTGTGCCAGACGTGGCACACCGAATCCTCTCTGTGAGCACACGCGCAATCACCCCAGCTCAGCTCCAATTGCGTTTCTCCATTGCGTTTCACTCAATCAATTCCAACTTCTCATGAAAGAAAAATATCTCAGGAAATTGGAATTGATTGAGTTAACTTTTTCACTTGTGCGTTTCACAGTGGGGGAGATGGCGTCCACTCCTCTTGAAGCCCACTATGACGCAAAGCCACAATGCGACCCTGGGTCGTCTCGGCTAGGCAAAAAAAAGCGTTTTTTTTCCTGCAGAGCTGCCTGGGTTGGGACTCCCCACCTCCCCACCAGCCAGCTGAGCATGGGCACGCTGCTCCTGGGCTCATGAGCCTTCAGACGTCATTCCCACCACCCAGCACCAGTTCAGGGGTTCCTTCCCCTCTGTGGGGGGGGGAGAAACAGAGGGAGACAGAGAGGGAGGGAAGGAAGGAAAGAGAGAGAGAGAGAGAAACAGAGGGGGAGAGGAAAAGAGGGAGGGAAAGAAATGATAGTAGAAATGTTTTTTCATTTTTATTGTTGCTAAACGTAATAGTTCAAAAGCAGAAAAAAATGAAGGGGCATAAAAGTGCATTTATCATCTTTTTCTGAGAAAAATTAGCTGAACTCTGCATTGTTTATCATTATTTTAGGTAGTTAAACCTCATTATTCAGGTTAAATTGATGTGGTGGCACTTTGTGATACATAAGTGGGTTTTGGGTTGCAGTTTGGGCACTCGGTCTCTTAAAGATTCACCATCACTGCCCAAGAGATGCAGACTCTTTGGGGGATCGTGTTATTGAAATTGATAGTGTCTTGCAGCAATCCCCAATCTGGTGCTTTGTAAAGATTTTTGAAATTGCAGATTTCAGTACAGATAGTCCTTAACTTTTAACAGTTCATTTAGTCACTGTTCAAAGTTATAATGACACTGAAAAACATGACTCATGACCATTTTTCACCCTTACGACTGTTGCAGCATCCCATGGTCATGTGATCAAAATTCATACACTGAGCATTGGATTTATATTTAAGATAGTTGCAGTGCCCCAAGGTCATGCGATCACCTTTTGCAACTTTCTGACAAGTCAATGTGAAGCCAGATTCACTTAATAACCATGTCACTAACAACTGCAGTGAGTCACTTAACAACTGTGGCAAGAAAGGTTGTAAAATTGGGCAAAACTTATTTCACAAATGTTTCAATTAGCAACAAAAATGTTGGGTTCAAAAATTGTGGTTGTAAATCAAGGACAATCTGTATTTCCATTCCAAACATCTGGATGATATCAGGTTAGTGAAAGCTATTTCAATACTCTTGAGATACTATAATTTGAGGCAATTTTGAATATTTATACCCATGTTTCCCTGAAAATAAGACCCTGTCTTAAATTTTTTTTATCCCTGAAATAAGCACTTGGCCTTATTGCCATGCACTCAAAAGCCCGATTGGGCTTATTATCAGGAGATTTCTTATTTGGGGGGAAACAGAAGTATTTGAAAAAGTAAAATATTGAATCCCATTATATGACTACAGCAAGGTGGACATTTTAGAATTTTTTTTTAAAAAAAAACCCTGCTTCTGAAAGCCACAGGTGGCTAAATATTCAGAAAACATTATGACAAAAAATTGCATTGTATATTAATATGAAAGGCTGGTTGAAGATTAGAAATAAGACATTTGATTTGATGTATTAATATGATTTATGAACTCAAGATACTATATGTTAATGCTTGGAGTGGGATAAAGATTGAGGAACAATTTTTCCCCTTTATATAGTAGGGATTAGATCATGAGTCTGTAGATTATATTGAATAATTGTTCTTTGACCTGAGGCAGAAGCAAAAAGCATCCAGGCAGTTTTATTTTTAATGTTACTGAGGAAAAACTTCTGTTGAAGATGGTAACATCATCTCATCTCAGAAATTAGAAGAATTTAAGAAAATGAGGCAGAAATTAAGTGCAATGGCTTCTGCCAAAGATGTATGCTAGAACACTGATATCCTTTTAAAAATTTCATACCTTATAACCATGATGGCGAACCTATGGCACGTGTGCCAGCAGTGGCATGCAGAGCCATCTCTCTGGGCACACGAACCGTTGCCATTGCTCTTCCACCACCTGGTTTTCACGTGTGAGGGAGCACCAGAAACCGAAAGAGCAGCTGCCCAGTGCGCATGTACGTGCCGGGAAGATAATCTTTCAGTTTCTAGCAAGCACATGCATGCCACACACCTGGTCTTCTGGTTTCTGGTGTGCATGCACATGCAAAGACCAGCTAGCCAGTGCGTATGCACGTGCCAGAAACTGGAACATCATCTTCCTGGTGCACAAATGTGTCCCAGGTGGCTGCTCTTTTGGTTTCTGGTGCTCCCGCATGCATCAAGACCAGGTGGTTGGCACGCTGGAACCCGGAAGAGCAAGGGGAGCAGAGCTGCCAGCCAGGACAGGCAGGTCGGGGTTTCCTCCAGCTCACAGCACCGACATGCGTCCGCGATCCAGAGAGGTTTGCGTGTGCTCCCATTTCGGCACTCTGTGCCAAAAAGGTTTGCCAACAGTGCCTTATAAGCTTGCCATGGGTCAGTGTTTGACTTCTTGAAGTTACAAGAATAATGCAAGGTTTGGCTTGATGAAGCTGTTACCTAGTGAACAACTGAAAAGAAGTTAACCTTTTTTAATGTCAGCTACTGAAAATGGAACAATTCAAATGACAGAGCACTATTCGCAATTAGTGCACTTGAGCTGGAAGAAGTTATATATTTTTAATGTAAAAATAACAACTCACTGATACTTGGGTCAAGTAGCTTATGTCATCATTTAATGTTATTGTCTGGCTCATACAAGCAGTGTTTGTTATTAAAAGAAGAAAGTTGGTTTTCAAACTGAAATTTTGGGATGGGGCAAGATATTTACAGACTTGTATTTTCTGACTGTAACGGTTTAAGTGACATTTAGCTGAAAAGCACATTTGATTTGTAACTGAGAAAATGATTTTGGGGTAGGGCTGCTTCTTTTCTCTAGTGATACTTTTTACTTCAAAATGACTCTAACCAATTCTTAGCCGTATGATAGCTTTACAGAATATTCCATTGCAATTGATCATAAGGAAAACAATATAAACATAACAAAACTTAAAAGAATCTATATTGTAGAGAAAAAAGAGAAGAAATAACTTGATCTATAGCATCTACGTTTTGGGAATCAACTGTTAATTAGAAGCACAGATGATTTGTGGGATTTTTAAATGTTTGTTTTATGGCCTTAGAAGGTTTATAGGATTGTTGGCTTAGTGGCTTATAGCAGTGGTCCCCAACCTTGTGGGCACCAGGGACCAGTTCTGTGGAGAGAGGATTTTCTGCAGACCAGAGGGGGTATGGTTTTGTGTGCTGCCTATATCCCACCTATGGGGCTTCTATTGTTTGTGCGGACTGGTTTTTAGTATGCATGGACAGCTTGGGAATTTACGTCGTAAATTAAAGGTGCTATAGTCACATGCAGGGACACAGTAGCTCAGTGGCTAAGACACTGAGCTTGTTGATCGAAAGGTCGGCAGTTCAGCGGTTTGAATCCCTAATGCCCCGTAACAGGGTGAGCTCCTGTTACTTGCCCTAGCTTCTGCCAACCTAGCAGTTCAAAAGCACATAAAAATGCAAGTAAAAAAATAGGGAGCACCTTTGGTGGGAAAGTAACAACGTTCTGTGTGCCTTTGGCATTTAGTCATGCCAGCCACATGACCATGGAGACCCCTTCGGAAAGTGCTGGCTCTTTGGCTTTGAAACGGAGATGAGCACTGCCCCCAAGAGTCAGGAACAACTAGCACATATTTGCGAGGGGATTGGAATTTTTGCACAGTGTCAATAAAAACTATAATCCAATATCATCTTTGTAGCCAAAGCATCTTGTGTCATGGATTTGTATTGTGCAATAGTTTTAGTAAGCTATTTGTTCTATATTATTTTCAAATTGCATACACACAGAGATATATAATAAAAAGTAAATGCAAAGCAAAAAGTGGGTAGCAACCCCCAGAGGTGCCTGTAGGGACAATTAGCTTAAGTTTTGTAATATATTTCTGACATATTAATCCCTACTAATTTTAAAATACATATCTTGATATTTAGATGTTAAATGTTTATGTGGAATAGTGATTCAAAAGTATTGCTTTATACTGACCAAATCAAGAATTAAGATGGATTAAGTCATTTAATTAATATATGTTCTGTAATAGTATCTGAATTGATCACTTTTATGTATAAAGGTCATTTGTTCATTATAGCTAATCCCCGGGTTACAAGCCTTCATTTAGCGCCCGTTCGAAGTTATGAGAAAAGCCCCCCCTAGTGTTTACAAGAAAGTCCCAAAATTACAAATGTTGCAGCACTACAATAGTTGTTCGCTCTTACTGCAACATTCACCCTATTCCCATGCCCCCGCTCCCCACAACTGCTTTCCCCTCTCATCCTGCCATGCCAGAATCACTTATCTTACAAGGTCTGTCTCCTCTCTGCTGTAGTTACTTTGCTTTTGAAGGACAGGAGAGTTGATGGAAGCTCCTGGGTGCCATAATATCGTGGAAGTTCAGGTAGCCAACTCTTTTGCAGAGACTGGATGCTTGAACTCTTGCAAGATCACAGACCCCAGAAATTTTCATTCTTGGTGTGAAAAGTGTTTGCGGTGCCTATCTCCTGCTCCTTCCCCCAACTCCTTTCTACTACCACCGGGACACTTTTCAATGAGACGGAGACCTGACGGAGACTGGAAGCTTCATGGAGGGATTCGCTCTGTTTTGAAATGCCCCATATATTTATTATTTATTTATTTATTTATTTATTTATTTATTTATTTATTTATTTATTTATTAATTTTATTTTATTTTATTTATATGCCGCCCTTCTTCCGAAAGACTCGGGGCAGCTTACACAAGATTAAAAACAAAACAATAGATAATATAATAATTTAAAATAGAGTTAAAATTCATATTAAAACATAATTAAAACGGTCAATTAAAAGAAAAACCCAATCACGTCAGCCTATCTGGTGGAAAAGCCATGTCTTCAGATCACGTCGGAAGGAACGGAGGTCAGGGGTGGTCCGGAGATGTCTATGAGGCCTTTGAAAATGGAGCAAATACCACCTTTTTTCAAAGGCCTCATAGGTGCCTATGAAGCATTTCAGAACCAAGCAGATCCCTCCATTTTCAACAGCCTTATAGCAGTCTATGGGGTGTTTCAAAAGGGAGAAGAAAATCCCTCAGTTTTCAAAGGCCCCATTTGCACGCAGATGAAGTGGCCAGTCTCTGTCTAGGTGGTGGTAGAAAGGAGGTGGGGGAGAAAAGTAGGAGACAGGCTCCACAAACACTTTTTGTGTCCAGGAGCTTCCATTGACTCTTCTCTTCTCAAAGAGAAAGAAACCATGGCAGATAGGAAACAGATCTTTGCAAGGTAAGTTAGTCCCAGCGGCAGGGAGTGGGGAACATGAGGTATCTTATTGGGTTGGGGAGGCCTTGGGGGCCTGTTCCATCACTAGCCCCCACTTCATGGCTTTCCCCACCCTGAGAAATCTCATGTGCACTTAACAAACCGCACATTCATCCACTCATTAAATTAGCGAATGTATGTGCGAAAGCAGGAAATGATCTCATTCAAGGTATGAGATTAATTCCCATGAATCCCTGAGGTACAAATGGAATGGGCAGGTTCCATTACATTCGTAACTCAAGGACTACCTGTACTAGTTTCAGCAAAAGTTATAAACCTTTTTGTAAAAGCTCGTATATACGAGAGTTTAGCATAATTTACATATGTTTTTAATTGTGCAATTTTCATGTTATCCTCCCAAAGTGGGAGTTAAAGATCCTTTTATCCATGGAATATAAGAGCTGTGGAAAAGCAAATTGGAGGCATATGTGATCTTGCATTCTCTTTCCTCAACAAAGATGAACTACAACAAAGAGTTGCAACTGTTTTCTCCCATACCATTTCCTAATAATTAATTTATCTGATATGAGATATACAGTGAGCCTCTCTTGTGCAGTTCCAGTGTTTTTAATTCGTTTTCTTCAGTTTGACCCAGTTAAAAAAGTATGGGTTTTTATTGTAAATATTATGATTTGGCTGTTTTTAACCTTTGAAAATAAAATCATACATAGGTATAGTTAACAACGTCATAAACATGTGAAAATAAAACTTGTTTTTCAGAAAATATGTATCACCCTCCATCCCGTATTATTTTTTTTTATTGAAAAGTTTTATAAAACATTTTAAAAACAATTAAACTCCTTCTCCCCCTCCCATTTCCCCTCCCCCTGGACTTCCCAGAGCAAAATACAGGGTATTATATCTAACAATCTTATACAATCTATAAGATTCTAACTTATCTATAAATACTTTTTCAACCCTCTCGCACTTTAACTCCCTTTTTACATAACCCAAAAATAACACATCTTTTTATATTCTAATCTTCTTTCATATAGTGTTTGAAACTTTTTAGTCCCGTCTTTGTCTTAAATGTGGTCATTCCCACTTCTCCAGTCCAAAGTACATCTTTCTTTGATTATTCTTCCAGATGTGGTGAGATTGTCCATTCTTCTATAATCGATAGATCTTCCTTCATCTAGTATTGCATCACCAAAAATCTTGCTGCAGTTATTAAATTTAGCATCGGTTTTGTTTCTCTAACAATACAATCTATAATAATACATACATGCTAGCTTTTTAGGATCTAGATACCATGTATAAAACATTTTTATTAAAAAAAATTCTCTCCTAAGTTTTATACTTATGTATATTTTCTAACACTCTTATACAATCTTATGCTAGCTATCTATAAACACTTACACATCTTCTTAAATTCTAGTACACATTCTAATATAAATTCTAATATTCATTCATATACTAATTAAAACTTTTTAATTTCTATAACAATACCATCTATAATAATACATACATGCTACCTTTTAAAATTCTAAATACCGTCTATAAAACATTTTATAAACATTCTCCCTTGGATTTTGTATTTGTATTTTCCAACAATCTTATACAATCATATACTAACTAATTATAAACACTTTTTTTTTAGTCCTTCAAATATGCTAAAATTTTTACTATTCCACTAAGTTCCAGCTGGTACATCCCATCTAAACTGTTTTTATAAAAAAATATTTCATGAGTTTTATACTTATGTGTATTTTCTAACTCTCTTATACAATCATATGCTAGCTATCTATAAACACTTACCCATCTTCTTAAATTCTACACATTCTAGTATAGATTCTAATATTCATTCATATACTAATTAAAACTTTTTAATTTCTATAACAATACTGTCTATAATAATGCATATATGCTAGCTTTTTGAGGTCTAAATACCATCTATAAAACATCTTATAAACATTCTCCCCTGGATTTTGTATTCATATTTTCTAACAATCTTATACAATCATATACTAACTAATTATAAACACTTTTTTAACCCTTATACTAATTAAAACTTTTTAATCTCATATTTAGTTTAAATATATTCAATCCAGTTTTTCCAGTCCAAAATATATCTTCATGGTGATCAGTCCTTCAAATATGCTGAATTTTTTACCATTTCCACTAAGTTCCAGCTGGTACATCCCATCTAAACTGGTACTGTCATTTTTTTAGTTCATCTTTCGAAAAAGCAAACTCTTTTTTAAAGATTTTTGAGGGAGTTTCTTTCAATAGTAAGACCTCTTGGCCTTCCGCTTGACATTTATTAGTGTAAAAAGCTTGTGTAATTTCATTTCGAGTTGTCTTCTTTGCAAGATAAATCACACTATCTCTTGGCAATTGCATCCGCCTGGCGATCCCATAATTAAGACAAAATATTTTATCAAATTCCATTATAAACTCTTCTTGTTACGATTCCATTATAGATGCAAAGCCCCCCATATAAGACTTTCTCCAGTTTTCTTGCTTTTTCTCTCTTTTTTGACCATCGCTCATTTTATCTTCCACATTTATGTTACTTTGGTTGATTTGCTCCACCCTTTCATCCAGCTTTCCAATGTTCTTTGTCAGCTCCTGAAATACCACAATATCTTTTCTTATTTCCTTGTCTTTAATTGTGATAGTTTTTGTAGCTTCTTTTATCCTTTTCTTCATTTGCTCTATTATATTACTCAAATATTGTTCTATTTCTCTAGTTTGAGAGTTTAAACTATTTTTAAGGCCTCCTGAAGGTCTTTTACAGTCAGAGCCATTATTCAAAACAGTAACTTTAACTTTCCAGTCTTTGAAGAAAGAGAGTTAACATTGCAAAATTAAAGTCCAGTACTTGCTGTTTTCCACCACTAACAGTCTCTTATTAAAATCAATTTTAACTTAATTTAATTTAATTCCTTTTAATTCTTATATCCAATCTTCAGGTATTTTCAAAATGTATTAAACAGTGCTGACAGCCTCTTTCACTAACACTTTCACTTTGATGTCCTGTTACAATCTATTCAGGCGCCATTTTTCCTCCCTTTTAGAATAGCCTCAGAAGGAAGAAAGTTGATGTTTCAGAGTTAAAGTTTGATACTTGCTGTTACAATTGCTCCTGTTTCCACTCTACCTGATTTTTGATTTCAATTAATCTTATTGATTGCAGGGATGGTCGCAGCATCTTTTTCTGCTTTTTAGCAGAAGAGTCCCTGGATCCGGAGTTTTATCGGGTTCCCAGGGAGCTCTCGCCCTTCAAGCCCCAGATTTATTATTTCTGGGGCTTTAGGGGAGCTCTACCTCCACCCAAATACTCACTTTCCCCTCTTCGCCAGAGGGGAAAGTTTCCAAACCGCGAGACAGCTGATTTTCGCTGTCTTCGCGGTTTTACGCGATCACAGGGCTGACGATCCCTAAAGATAGTCCGCAGCGTTTGCATGCCACCGGAAGTCCTCCCTCCATCCCATATTATGTGGGACTCCTTTAACATCTGGCCTGGATACCTGGTGAAAGCTTGGGTCTTAATGATCTTTCGGGGCTATAGTAAATAGTAAATCACTTGGTCTGAATTAATATCTAATAATATATAATGTAAATCAAAGTTAAATAAAAAATAGAATCTACGGAAATTTGCATAATAAATACAAGTCCCAAACAGTCAAAAGTTATCTTATTTCTATTCTGTCAAACAGTATGCAAATGCAAATATTTACCAGCAGTTCATATTATCAATCTCTTGTTCAAATCATAATTTATATCTAAATTAGATATAATTTAGTTTTCTTAAGTTGTGTAATATATTTTTTTAAATATTGGGAATATAGCCTAACTTGGAAACTAAGAAACAGTGATCACTAAAGCTATATTTACAGTCCCATAAAGTTTAGAGCAAATGATATTAAATGTCCAAATACTACTACTAACAAGGTGCTTTAAAACAGCTTTTATGAATATTTTGTGAGGTAACCAATTTATAAACAAAACAACTATTTACTGCATTTTAATATTTTTTTTAAAAAAAGCAACTTCAGGGTGTTATGACAAGTTTTAAAATCATACTATTCAGATATTTTGTTCAAAATATCACATAAGGTATTGATATCAATTTCATACTTGCTGGACTAAGAGTTGAAACACCCAGGAAGCTACTGGCTGACCTTCAGTTAGTCATTCTCTCTTAGCCCCCAAACAGCATCAGGCTCTGCTACAATCTAGCTGAACAACAAACCTCTTGTTGCATCCTGCATTCATAGGCCTCCCTGTAAGAACCAGGCAAGCACAGTGCAAAAAACATGCAGACTCTACAATCATGCAGGACAAATGCTAAAGAACACAACAAGAAAACTTCAAATGCAATAATTGATCAGTATCAATGAATCCAAGGAACAAATGTTTAAACTTGAATAAACTAACCAAAAGCAATCAATTGTAACTCAAACCCTGTTTGAAATTCTACCTAAAAGCGCTAGGAAAGGGCTAAGCTGTTTCATTGTGATAACATGAAGAAGTGCCAGAGTATTTTTTTTTTTAAATAAACGCTTTCACTAGCTATTTTAAAAAGCCTGATAACGTAATATAATAATTGGATTCATAATTATAAAATTATATTTCTTATATATAGTTTTGCAAAATCCTAAAATAATGCAGGTGAGCCTATCCATCTTTTTTATTTTCATTTATACAGTAAATTTATATAGCCACTACTCTCACAAATGTGACTCAGAGTAGTATAAAACAAAACAAACAAGTTAAAAATAAATGTTTCATTATTAAAGAAAATTAGACATTAAAAAAGCCAAGATTGTCCATTGCAGGTTTTCGATCCTGACTGGCTCAAGGTTGACTCCACTATCCATCCTTCTGAGGTTGGTAAAATGAGGGCGCAGATAGTTGGGGGCAATATTCTGACTCTAAGCTTAGAGAGGGCTGTAAAGTACTATGGAGGGGTATAAAGGTGCTGTTGTTTTTGCTATTGCTTTCCTTATAAAACTGTTTCCTTATACAACTAAGGGATTACAGTCTTGAAAGATCACCTTGACAAAGAAAAATGGTTAGACTGTCCTTAATTTCATATAATAACTCATAAACGTTTTTCAAAATATAAATGAACGTTGGAATGAAATACATTTTAATTAAAATTATCTCGCCCCTGATAATCAAATGAATTCTAGACCATCTTTCTAGATCAGTGGTTCTCAACCTTCCTAATGCCGTGACCCTTTAATACAGTTCCTCATGTTGTTCCCCAACCATAAAATTATTTTTGTTGCTACTTCATAACTGTAATTTTGCTACTATTAAGAATCGTAATGTAAATATCTGATATCAATATTCTCTGCTGTGGTAGAAGATAAGAGAAGCCCATTCTTGGGATTTTC
>JANHFM010003386.1:77383-91766 GCA_032468115.1 Grayia smithii | reverse complement strand
AATAAATAAATAAATAAATAAATAAATAAATAAATAAATAAAAAAATACTGCAAATTCCGCAGTTGCTAATGTTGCTATCCAGTTGTTATTGAACTAAATACTACAGGAACAAATTCAAATATAAATTTGATTAATTAATGCATATTGCTGATATTATTTTAGAATTTTTAATCAGAATACTTAAAACATTGAATATGCTCTTATTTTTAAACGGAAGATTAAAGATCTGATACTATTTTGATCCATTTGAAGTATCACAGTCTCAGTCTAAATAAATCCATGTTTATTTTAAGAAGATTCTCTTCTTGGCCTTTCAGCACCAGGTATAAGTAAGAAAATATACACATTATTTAAATCATAATTTTTAGTGACTGACAGTTTATTAAAATAAAGCACAAATACATGTTTGCATCCCCATAAATGGTGCTTTATACATGTATGCATACTGTTATAAAATATATCTGTTTTTAAAAAAACATAAGAGATTGTGGAACAAAAAATGATTTCACTTGATTCAGAAGTTGTTACAGGACAGAATTCATAAATATGTATGTAAATTTAGGCATATAAACCTACCTGGTAGATTTAAAAGACACCAAAAATTTTTGGCACAAAAAGTAAAAAGAAAAACAAAATTACAGGCATCTCTTTTGAATCCTGGGTCTCCTTGGGAAATAGACAGTAGACAGCAATCAAATCTTTATCTCAATGGAAGAATACAATTATTACTGTTAAAAAGATGAAAAATTACTATATGAATCATTAATTCAGTTTTAAAGGATAGAAGCCTTAATCAGATTAAGAGCCATAGTGGCGCAGTAGTTAGAATCAGTGGTGGGTTGCTCCCGGTTCTGTCCAGTTCTATAGAACTGGTAGTAAAACCAGCGGGAGGCTCCATCCACTGATCCAGACGTCATCCTAGCCAATCTGCGCATGTGCAGAAGCTTCTGCACATGCGCAGAAATATGCGCACACTTCCGTTGTGAACCAGTAGTAAAGGTAAGTGGAACCCACCCCTGGTTAGAATGCAGTATTGCAGGTTGATTGTGCCAACTACCAAGACTTCGATCCTGACTGGCTCAAGGTTCACAGTCTTCCATCCTTCCAGTGTCGGTAAAATGAGGGCCCAGCTTATTGTGGGCAATATGCTGATTCTGTAAACTGCTTAGAGAAGGCTGTAAAGTATTGTGAAGCAGTATAAGTCTAATATACTAAAGTAGTATAAGTATAAGCAATAAAGTCTATTGCTAAATGCATATTTTGCAAGCTTTATACAATCTCTTTTTAAAAGAAGGATTATTTCCTAGTAATCATATTGTTTAGTAAGTGTAGGATATTTCTGCTAAAGGGAAATGTTACTTTTGAAAAAGTAACATTAATTAATAAATCTATACAGAAATACCTAAATAGTTAGGTAAATTTGAAGAAATACAAAAGATTGTCAAGTTTGAGAATGTTAGTGGTGTTTTAGGGGTAGATGTGTGTGTTTACTGATAGGTAGATAAATGAATAGATGTGTGGGTAGATAGATCAATGTTGGTCATTTGATAAAGAGAATCTTTTGGACAGGAAGCTCATATAATAGGATTGGGATTAATTATATTTTTATAAACACTCTAAATTGGAATGTAAATCAGAATATAAACCTGGACTTTATAGTAGATAGTAGAAACTGATAGTAGAAACTTTGGATCAATTTGATTAAAAGTTTTTTTTAAAGGATTATACTTTTGATGGAAAGGATTATATTTTTCAGAGAATTTGTAAATTTTCTTTCACCCAAGCTGTCCAGTAATTTTCCTTTCAATTTTAAGTGTTATACATATGATTCTTGTACGTAGAGAAGCTCCTTGGGCTCTGGAGATTATATCTCTTGCACAGGCATTCCTGTTGCAGTAACTTCCAAATGGAATACCTCATAACTCTGGTTCAAAGTTGGTCCAATTAATTATAGTACTGGCGTACTCAGTGAGCATATGGTAACAAAAATCTCTGAATTTTTTTTTCTTATTTTCCTGATGAAGAGCAGCATCTCTTCATTTAGCACTTTAGTGTGTTCATTTAACAGAAGAGCTACAGAATTAGCATTTATGAGGGCATTTATGTGCCCTCTCAAACGTTGTTCCTCAGCATGTTGATTTGTTGGTCATGCCACAAAAGCCACCAAGTTGGGGCTGACCCCCTGTCTTTCCTTTCTAAATGCAAAAGTGGACTTTCTTAGACTGTTGCTTATCATTGCATTAAAATATTCTATAAATCTTTAAATCCATAATACATTGCTCCTATAGAACAACTTTGGGAGTTTTCTAAAACTATTCAATGTTGATAATTACATTGTCATCTTCACCTAATTGGCAAGTAACTATGATACTGCTCCTTTTCCACTGTTGCATCAACTACCTAATATTCTTCATGGTGACAAGAGGTACCTAAGTATTTGAGAAAACTTCACTTTCTAACATGTGGTCTTACTGCTATTTCCCATGTCTCATGCCTGAAAGTAAATCTTGATCTATTGATGTTGGTATTTTCTATATTATGTGGCTCAGAAGCAGCAACAGAATAACTAGTATGACCTGTTTTATTTTAGATTATATTTTTGTCTGTTACTCAGACTCATCACTCTAAATCTACCTTTTGTCCAACTGAATAAGGACCTTATATTTAATAACTATTATTCAGCTAATGATTTAGGTGCAGTCTTCAAACAGTTCCAACTACTGAAATAAGAACTGATATTTTTAAGTAGCTAGTTTTTAAGCCAGGCTTAGAGTTGAAACATTAGTGTTTCGTTTTCAATAACCTTTGCCCAAGCTATATTGATAGATGCTTCATAAGGACAGTACTGAGTATGCTGGTCTTTGACAAAAAAAGGCTGAGAATACGCTGGGATGAAAGCTATATAAGGAAGCAGTTTTTCTTTTAGGGTTGTCAATAATCAAGCCTGCATAGCACATACCATCATTTTTCCTGGTGAAATATGGCATTTCTGGTCATTTCTTTCCTTAGGACAAGCAAATGTCAGTGTTCTTTTTCTTATAGAAAGTTCAGCTTTATCAAACCAACAAATAGTAATACCAAATTTCTTGCAAGAGTGACTCCATTCAGTTTTATGCTTGATCCCATTCCTTGGTTTTAACCCAGATACCACATATTTTAGCAGAGGATCTTCCTTTTGATGCCAAAGATGCTCTTCATTATACACTGGTGGTTGCATGAAATGAATGCAGAAATTGAAAATGAAAGGGTATGAGATAATAATGTTTAGAAACTCTACAGTATAACAGGTCTTACTTTTCAGAATTGCTTCCTCTCTTCCCAGTCACATGCATCCTAAGGAAGAGATCCTTCAATCTACTGCAACAATCAGTTATTCCAATAGTAAGGCAGGGTGAGTTATTATGAGTAGATGGGATTATACTTAGCATTTAGTTTCAGCAAATGCTCTAGGATTGCCATCAGTCTGCATTAAGGGTGTCTAGCCTGGTCCACTCTCACAACATGCCAAAAGTCTTCCACACTGTATCAGTTAGAGCTACATGAATAGTCAGAGAGAAACCTCTGTACTGACCAGAAGTATTCTGAAGCCCATGAATTGCTTCATTCAGTTGAATTTGGGTGGCCCTTTAGTTTGACAGAGCAAATCAGAACATTTCCAAGACCGTATCAAAGTAAGACTATGTTGTTTCACCACAGCCAAGTATGAACAGTGACGGACAACACCACTACAGTCTTTATATAGGCAAACATAATAGACTCTGTTCCTGTTCTGTCTAGTAGTATTGGTGTTTCAAGGGGACAATGATTCAATTTGCAAATAGCAACAGGCATCAGGCAAAAGCACTATAGTAGACACATAACACTACACATCAGTGGATGTGTTATCTTCAACCCTACTTTTTAGAATGGGGATTGTGAAACTGGAGCATATTCATTGGAGAAAAATCAAGATGATAAGGATTGCAAAATTAGAATGGAACAGAATGGAACAGGAACAAGGACAGGACAGGATAGGGTACAATAAAAGAGTTGAAAGGGACTTTGGAGGTCTTCTAGTCCAAGGGGCTTAAAAGAACAATTTATGAGGAATCACTAGAGAGAGAAGACTGCAGGAAAACATGATTATTGGGAAATCATTTGAAGAAAGATCATTTAGAAAAGTAGAAGAATTTTCCAGTATCATGCCAGAAGACAAGAGACAAATTGGGATTTCAACTAAAAAGAAAGTATATTTTAATTGGAATCAGGGGAGAAAAAATTCTTTATTCTTGAACTATTCACCAGGAGAACAAATTATCCTGTGAAATAGTGGAGTTTGCTTCACTGGAATTACTTAGGCTGGCTCACCATCTATCAGGAATGCTGTAATTGTGGATTCATGAGCTAAGTGGCTTGAACAAGGTCTGTTCAAATCCTTATATTCCATGATTCTATGAATAAAGATTTTGGCTGCCTCAGGAAGTTTTGTACTAGGATAAAAGAATGGCAGTTTGTTTCAGGAATAGCTGCTGACTCTTTAGTTATATTTTCAGTTTCTTTTTAGTAGAAGGCTTTAATCTCTCCATGTCTGTTTTCCGGCGATGTCTCTGTAGATCACCTGCCAGTTAATCCATGAAGCACAGACTAATTCACCTGAACACAAAGCATTTCCTTGTTGATTATTCTGTGTTTCAGTCTATATTCTTGCAGACGTTCATGACTCTGAAGTAGGGTTTGTCAGTAAATATTCATGGTTTTGATCTCGTCCCTTTTAGCCCTGCAGTTTTCAGAGTAAAATGAACTACTTTTATCTTTTAAAATAGCCTTAGATGATTCTGGATGGTGTACACAAATTAAAAACCAAATAGAATAAAATTATTACAGCAATCCAAATAGCCAAGGTTGAAAAAAACATTCTATCAGTCATCAATTCACTATTGGAACTTGCTGACATCTTAGTCCTTATGCTTTGGAGAAATTCTTTGTTTAGGTGCTTCATGAAATTGCTAGAAACAAGTCTCCGATGACAGCACTGCACTCTCAATATGGAAGCAATTTTAGTACCTTTCCTATATTTGGTGATTTCTTATATACAATCATAGTATTTACATTTCCCACATGGTAGCCAATCATTTAAAAATATTAGCAATTGTAATTGCCGAAGCGCATTTCTAAAAATTACTCAGATAATCCTGATATAATGAAAAATGAAATTTGATTGCCACCCTTCTAAATGATGCTGGATTGCCAGTCTACTGATTATGCTGGATGGTGACTCATGGCAATAGAATCCATAGGTTCTGTATTCTGATTTGATTAGTGGATAAAAGAAAGAGATTACTTACATTCATTGTTACTTGAAATGCAGCAACAGAGAAGAGAGCGTGAAGTTAGAAGACAGCAGGAACGGGAACAAAGGAGGAGAGAACAGGAAGAAAAAAAACGATTAGAGGAGCTGGAAAAAAGGCGAAAGGAAGAAGAAGAAAGGAGAAGAGCGGAGGAAGAGAAGAGAAGAGTGGAGAGAGAGCAGGTAAACCTGAAACAGCATGAATCAATTATGTATGGTTTTCTCTTCCTTTCTTCTCTTTACTATAGGAAACACTAAGGAAACTATTGGATGCAGTCTAAAAAAATATCTTCCTTCAGTTTGGATAGTGTGTTAGTATAGTCATTCCCTATATGACTAGGGTATGTAACAGTGTAGCAGACTATGAAGAGCAGACTAGTTTGGGGAACCTGTTTAGGAATATGGGAAAATCTGAACTAATGTTTTATGATGGATTCCTTCGTCTTTCTGATTCCAGGAAGTAAGTTTCTTCTACAAAGTCACAACTTGTAAATATAGAAAATAGACTATCTGCTTATACTGAAGCAAATGACTTAATTTAAATGATTTAAATGCATTCATTTCTCAAAATTTATCAATATTGGATCTTTGAAAAAACTACATTAGTTTCTCAGTCTCATACATGAATCTTGCCTGTTTGAAATATAATTCGTATATAAGACAGAAAGTGGGGATATTCATATTGGAAAAATAGTTTTCAGGAAATATACTAAACACTAAGAACATCACTGTGCTATTTAAAATTTATTGTATTCTGCTATAAAGTTTATTTGGGCTTGGATGTCAAACAACATGTAATATATAATGGAATTTTGCAGAATACATAATAATAGAAAGGTTGTTTTAGAACTGCATGCAATACTGCACTAAACAGTATAGTTTAGCTTTTCTCAACTTGGCATCTTCCGGAAACTGCAATTCCGAGAACTGCTGAGTGAAAATGCATTTGGAGAGGGCTAGATTGGAGAAAAAAAATTTCCAACTTATTTTTGGGGAATACACATGCAGTAACAGACAGTCGTGTAAAACAGATAAAAAATGTTCTCCTTGAGTAACTTAATTGGGTCTTAGGAAATCATATTTTCATGTAGCGGAAGAAGTGCATCAACCATCTGCCATTGTTTGCATGCAGCTAGAGATGTATTGTTAACACACACTTTCCAAAATGTACAGGTAGTCCATGATTTACAACCATTTGTTTCAACAACTGTTCAAAGTTATAACACAAATGAAAAAAGTGACTTAATAACCATAGCAGCATCCTTGCGATCACATGATTAGAATTTGGTGCTTGTCAGTGACATGTATATTTACAATGATTGCAGCGACCAACAGTCATGTGATTGCTATGTATGATTTTCCCAGGGCTACGAGCAAAATCAATGGGAGAAGCTGGAGTAACCTAATGATTACAGTATTTGCTTAATGATCATAATAAAAGTTGTAAAATCAGGTGCAACTTACTTATCAACCATATCACTTAGCAATGGAAGTTCTGATCCCAATTGTGGTGAAGTGTCAAGGACTACCTGTATTGCTGGCATTGATAGCTTTTGTTAAAAAACCAAACACCATATCGCTACAAAATTTTAACTCCACTTAATTCTGGATATGCAAGGATTGTATAACAAGCTAGTATGCACCTTTTTAAAAAAATTTTGTTTCCTAAGATTTCAAGCAGGCTCATTTTGCCATTGCATTGCATCATTAATTCCTTTTGTGTTCGCTGTCTTTTCATGTGTGTTTGAGAGCATGTGTTTACTTTCCCTCATTAATTTGCACGACAGGATGTTCTTAGCTTTGGATATGTTGCTGCATATTTTGACTTGGCTTAGGAATCCAGACTTCTGGACTGTTACTGAAAATGCATTTGGAGTTATATCTTTCTCTAGTGGGTGTTTTTTTATGTTCTGTCATAACCACCACATACTTCAGATTGGCATTGTCTGTGTTGATGATGAGGCTAGGATCAATTTATAGTTGAGGTTAAGGTTCTAATTGATAGATCTTTGTGGTAGAAAGCTTGCAAAAGGGATGCCTTAATGAAGCCTGGCTCTAGTTGTTGCTCATGGTTCATCATAAGGTGCAAAACTAATTCTGTTATTAAAAATGCATGTGATTCTGTGTTGGCTGTGTTGACAAGACTTGCTAGTATTAACTACCAACCTGTTTTTAAAAATCCATTTGCTTGTTTTAAGTCAAAATTCTACAGGCAAGATTAGTTTTTCCTAGGCCACAATTTCTTTTCCTTTTTTCAGTTAATTTTTTGGAGGGAGGGTCTGTAATGGATTTTTCTCAGTCCTTACTTTAGCTGATAGGATTTTATTTAATGGTTCTTTAGGGAGTGCCATTATTAAATTTATTATTGAATTGTCACCTGAAGGTGAATTGGGATAGGTGGCATTTTTCTTTTTCTTTTGTGTGGTGTTGTACTCAGGTGCTTTGGTTACATTCCTGTTGTGAACAATTTTATTGCTGGGTAATTTCTATGTGACAGGAGTATATCAGGCGACAGCTAGAAGAGGAGCAGCGGCACCTGGAAATTCTTCAGCAGCAGCTGCTCCAGGAGCAGGCCATGTTACTGGTAAAGCACTGTATCTGTTTTGTTAGTAGCTACTGTTTGGGATTGCTTTCTCTGACCGGTGTCCCAGGTTGTCTTTAAATGGACACAGATGAACTGTATGCACAGTAGAGCCTGGCACAAGAGCTAATCATCCTACAGTGTGGATGGGCTGGCAGACCTATGTGAACCATGCTGTATGATGATCTGACAAGCCAATCAGTGAAGATTTTTTTCCCTCCCTAAGTTAAAGAAGTTACGGTTTGGTAATTGACTTTCTGAACAACCCTTCTCAAAAGAACAAGAGTGCAGGCCATGTTATTTTATTAAATATTGGATATAAAAGTCAGGGTACTGTGTTCTTTTTGGCCCTCCCATTTCCCCCACCAGAACAAAACCACTCTACCCTTCAGCGACAAAATAGATTTATGACTGTGCCGATCACAATAGGTTAAATAATACTATGCATGTAAGTACTGAATCATGCTAAGTGTAGCGTAAACATTTTATAAATTAAGGGAAAACATGTGCTCCATTTGAATGTAATTTTGAAGTTTGATATATTTACTCACACTTGAAATGCAGCAAAATGTATAACCGCCAGAAGATAAGCAAGTGCCCGCCAGCATGGTGTTCATATTTTGACCTGTTCTCTCAAAGGAATATAGATGGCGAGAGATGGAGGAACACCGACAAGCAGAGAGGCTTCAACGTCAATTGCAACAGGAACAGGCATATCTTTTGTCACTTCAGCATGATCACAGGAGGCAGCAACAGCAGCAGCAGCAGCAACAGCAGCTCCAGCAGCAAGAAAGGAATAAACAAAACTATCATACCCCAGAGCCTAAATCCCATTATGAGCCTACTGAAAGGCCACGGGAGGTAAATTCTATCTCAAGTTATTAGAACCAGTGTCACTTTTATAATATCTATCAGAATGTATATAAAGACCATCTTCTCATAAGAATGTTGAGAGAGGAAGATGAGTGTGTCCCATTACCCATCTTGGAGGAAAAGGATAATTTTTAAATATACTTTTACACAATGTATACCCTGTGTGGTGTCTTTCCTTTCATAGAGCACCAGCATGTAATCAATTTCTATATTTGAGGTTTACCCAGGAAAAATACATTAGGTACCAGCAATTTAACCCATAAGATCTCTTCACTTCTCAAAACAATAGGTACGATATCAATAATATTACACTAAAGTCACATGAAATTTCTTAATTGATTACCAATTGCTATGTGGCAGTCACTTATGAAGAAGAACTTCTAGTGAATGTACAAATCAATTTGCTTAATGTTTAGCAGTGAGAGGTCTGTCGTGACTGGTAGGATTTGAATTAAATAAAGCCTAGTAAGATGGAAAGAGAAACACCTAACTTATGTTATTGTATATATTTTATGGCCAAAAATAACACAGTAGAGGTCTTCAACACACCATTCATTAGTAATTATTGTATTATAGCATAATTTATATCACACCAATGATCTCAATAAAGATTTTCTATTACATTAATCCATAGTACAACTGATGACAATGTGACAATTTATCGAATAATTTCATGGATGTAAAACCATGTTTTGGGTGCAACTTTATTACTACATTAAAGATTACATTTTTGGAACAACTTCTGGAGGAATTTGAGGATTGTATTTAAGGCTTTCAGGAAGCATCACAAGACTCCAGGGTCCAAGTTCTAACAAGCTTCGACCTTGTTTAATTTCCAAATCCAAATAAGGGTAGCCAAGTACTGGTACTGTTGGGATAATTTTTACTAAAACATATTTTTCACAAAAGAGTTATGTGTTATCTGCAGATTAACATTAATCCTAGCATGTTGAACTGATGCTGGACACTGACCATTATATGGAAGAAAATGTATTTATTTTATTATATTTAAAGTATAACCCATCCCAATCCCAAAGAGCAATGGGCAATAGTAGAGATGAGCATATTGTCCTATTGGGCTGGGATTATCAGTGTTATTTGTAGTGAGTGCAATCTGTTGAATTGACCAGAAACACGATATTTGTAGTTCCTCGGGAGGAATTTTATTTCAGTTTCTAAGAATCGTCTTTTCATTATGTCAGTTGAGTCCACACATTTTCTTTTATGTACACCGAGAGAGTGTGCACCAAGATAGATTCCTTGTGTGTCCAATCACACTTGGCCAATAAAGAATTCTATTCTATTCTATATGGCTTTTCTTCTTCCCAGGTTGATGACAGATATAGAAAGAACAACCAGAGCTCCCCGGAAGCCCAGTCTAAACAGGGAAGCAAAGTGTTAGATCCACCAGTGCCTTCAAGATCAGAGTCCTTTTCAAATGGAAATTCCGAGCCAGTTCAGCCATCATTGCAAAAACCAATGGAATCGCAGGTAAAATCTTTGTGAAATGTATGATGATGGGATAGGAAGAACAAGGAAGAGTCGGGAAGTAACATATATGGAAACCAACAGATTACATTACACCGGTATATGTATGACACCCTAATAGAAAATACTCTTCCATATTTCTGTGTGAGGGACTCTCTTGTTCTTCTCCCCGATAGGCTAACTAACACTCCATTAACATATGTACTCTCAGTAAAAAGCATATTTTTTCATATCTTTCCTTGGGATTTCTTGAAAATTTATTTCATTCCTTCTGAATTCGATATTTTGAAAGAAAAATTCTACCTCCTTTTCTATTTGATAAAATTGATTTTTCATGGCATGGATTAGCAGTGGTTAAAATAGAATCTTACTTCTGTTTAATGCATTTTCCTACAGTATTCTTGAGATAATAGTTGAATTAACTAGGGTAAAGGGACATAATTTCTGCCTCAGGGACATGTTCAGTTTCTGAAAGCCTTGAATTCAGTACCTAGAGTCCTCCAGAGGTTGCTACCAAAACAGAATGTTTGATGTACTGGACACTACTGTTAAGTACCTGACTTAATCATTAAGTGTATTGATACATTCTAATTTAATTAAATGGAAATGAAAGCAAGCTTGCTGTGGCAAAATGAAAATACTGAATGAGAAAATTCAAGCAGATGGACACAATTTCCAATCTTAAAGCAGCATCTAATGACCAATGTGTGATCAGTTTCCTAATACGGCTTGCTTTCTCAAGATAACTTTGGAGAGACAATCTCTCCAAGAGACAGATTCAATGATATAGTTTACTGTGTATTTAAAAACAATTTCAGTGCCTGGATTTTTGTATAGATCATCTGATAGGTTTGTCTTTGTAAAATAATACATGGGATTTTTTTACATTTATGTTGACAATTGGCAGTACGAAATCATAACAGTATCATATGGTAATGTAATTGTCAAAAATATACAACTATTTCAAATAGGAAAACATTGGAAATCTTTTGGGGAAGTTGAGAAAATATAAGCTAGTTATGAATATTTGTGGTAGTTAAAAGAGTTTAACTTTTTTTAGTTTTTAAAAACTAGTTAAAAGAAAGAGTTCTTTTAAAATCATTATACTCTTCGAAAATATATTTTATGTAATATATTTATGCTATGGACAGCTCTAAATTTCAAGAACTTCCTTTAGTCATCCTTTTCTTTCTAAAATTCTATGAAACCTATTTAGGTTTCATGTTTGAACAGTTTCTGATACTAAAGAAAAAATGTGGGCATAGTATAATTCTATAGGTGAACTAATAAACTTTTATTGTAAAGTTTATCTTGGACATGATAGTAAAGTGCATATGATCATATTTCTGTGGTCTCTAATGTGCATATATGCAAAAAAATATACAATATATGCATATATCACATGTTATGTGATCTTCGTATGTGCATATGTGTGTACGTATGGTGTTTACAGTGTGTATACATATACACATTCACAAGGGCACAGTATATAATCATATACTGTATAAACCAGTACATATATTTGCTGAAAAAGAAATATGTAACTCATGTAACTCTTCCATAATGCCTAAATGCAACATATTTCACATTCTGAATATACCAATAAATTGTTTCAAAGCCATTACATTTACTGGCTTTCTGGTTGCTTCTTTTGACTTCTACTACTCCAAAATTTGATTCTTTTATTGATGGTTTAAATTTGGTATGCAGCATATTTGGAACCTTGGCCATATGTTAGAACAAGTGGGATTTGCTGTTATTCCCTTCCAGTGAACCTATATGTTCAGAATATGCTTTCTGACATGCCAGTACACTATGTTCACAGCTTTTCATGTTCTCTAAGCACCTTCCTTGCTTTAAGCCTATTGATTTCATCATGTGCTTGCCTTGCTTCATATCTCAAATGTGACCATCCTGCTAGCTAAATCCTTCTTGCCTTTTATTCTGTGTTTAATTGAGAAAAGCCAGTTGTACAGAACGCATTGAATGTTCTATGTTTTGTTTTTTTTGTAAGGTACAGTGGTCTCACCTGGCATCTCTCAAGAACAATGTTCCCCCTGTCTCACGGTCCCATTCCTTCAGTGACCCTTCTCCCAAATTTGCACATCACCATCTGCGCTCTCAGGACCCATATCCACCTTCACGCAGTGAAGTGCTAAATCAAAGTTCTGACTCTAAATCTGAGGTACCTGACCCCACCCAAAAGTCTTGGGCTAGATCAGACAGTGACGAGGTGCCTCCAAGGGTAAGAAATAGAAAGACAGAAGTTTGACTTCTTTAAGCCAAAGAATAACAGAAGGCATGTGCTAGGTTTTTAATTAATGAATGCACACCTTTAGCATACCAGAAACAGGCAATTTGTGCTTTTAATATGTTCATACACCACCCCGGGAATTTTTTTTTAAGGGTAGTATATAGTAATAGTTCTTCTCCTCCTCTTCCTTGTTTCTTTTTATATCAAAAATAATTTGCCTTTTAAAGTAGAAAATTGAAGATCAGCAAACATGTATAGACATATTTATGTCTACTATTCATAAATAAAATATTTATCATGCTAAAGGTAATATCCAAGAAAGCACAAACAAAAAAAAAACATAGCCAAAAGTTATTTCTTTAAAATTCCTTTAATTAAGTCAGTAAATACTTTAAGATACGATTGACCACAAAAACATTTTTTTTAATGTGATTTCCTTTTATCAGATATAATCTTGCTTTCCTCCTAGTCTGCCTTTTACTGATCCATTACTAAGCATTTGTTGGTTCCTTAGAGCTTAATTTTCTAAATCCCCATGCTATTGTAGCCTATTGCTTTGTGAATCCCTTGCTTTAAAGTTCTATGTTCTGTCATGATCGTCTGCGAGTGGGTAGTTATTTGTTTCTATGCTAGCTATTTACTAAACGTCCTATTTTTTCAGCATCTTAAATGCAGTCCAACTGGGTTTATGGGTTCTATAGTTGGTGAACATTTTAACCAATAGAATTACTTTATTTAGACGCTAGTAATATAGTTTTATACATTTAGTAATATATCTGTATATATATTTATGTATATCTTTACAGGAGCAAAAAAAACCTTAGTTTTGCCCATGCAACACTATATTAATTATTTTTATTCCCACTTGTTCACTCCGTAAGGTACCGGTGAGGACCACATCCAGATCACCTGTGCTATCCCGCCGAGATTCTCCACTACAAAACACTGGGCAACAAAATAACCAAGCAGGTCAAAGAAACTCCACAAGGTTTGTAATGTTTTCTTCCTACACCATGGTTGAAGGGGGAGGCACACTGGACACACCATGTTCACTCAGAATATAAGATTTGAGCTGTATTGATTTTTTTAAAGCCAAAGCCTGCTATAGCTAAGCAATCTCAAAAGGTGTATTTATACCATTAGGAAGTAATAACATCTTAATGACTTTCCGGCACCATTCATATAAATAGGCTTTCCTTCTGAAGAACTGTGCTAGATTATCACGCTTCGGCCTCTTTTTTAAATATATCTAATATGTCAGAGAATGGTTGCAAAAATAATAATTTAGATATTCATATTAGAGTTAATCTTATTATTTAACTTCATGGAAATACCAGAAATGATTGCAGAAGCCTGTTATATTGGCCAGTTTTAATTCATCTTCTCTTTAATTCTGTTTAATTATGACAATTCAATGGGACATTTTATGGGTTAAAGTAACTTACATCTGGTCCATCAGATACCAAAGTTAGAGCAGTTCCTAATCATGTCTTTTATACCTGTTTTGTGATTTTGTCAGCTTGCGCAGACTGAGAATGTGAATTACATGTATAATCAGTCTCTTAGGCACATGCATAGTTAGTTGCATTAGCTTAATTGTCTAAGTTAGTCATAAGAGACTTGCAAGAGTAGTGATAAATGTGTTGAATTTGCAGTGAGACCGTCACCGAAAAAACTATCTCATTTGATCTCATCATGTTAAAATATTGGAACATTTTGATGTTTCTCATTTTTTTAGGCGAGAAGGGTATGGTGATTTTAGCTTTAGTCATTAGTAGACTCTCCCTGGTAAATGATCTCTGGCGGGCCCGGGATGGGGGCTTGTCCTCCATCCTGGTGCTACTTGACCTCTCAGCGGCT
>JANHFM010003386.1:66166-77283 GCA_032468115.1 Grayia smithii | reverse complement strand
CAAACTGGCGCTCCTGCGCATGCGCAGAAGCTTTTTTGCGCAAAAAAAAGGCTAAAAAAAGCTTTCTGCGCATGCGTGTAAGCACACTCTGCACGCTGTGTGCAGGGACAGGTAAGTATGGGCGCACGGGGGGGGGTTCGGTTCAGTAGTGTAGAACCGGTTCGGTGATGTCACAGTGTTACCACTACCTATTCTATAGAACCGGACCGAACCGGGAGCAACCCACCACTGGTGTAGTACATAAAATTATCTGCTCCAATGTCCTACCTGTCAATGAATATTTCAGCTTCAACCACAACAATACATGAGCACACAATAGATACAAACTTATGGTAAACTGCTCCAGGCTTGATTGCAGAAAATATGACTTCAGTAACAGAGTGGTCAATGCCTGGAATGCACTACCTGAATCTGTGGTTTCTTTTCCAAACCCCCATAACTTTAACCTTAGACTGTTTACTGTTGACCTCACCCCATTCCTAAGAGGTCTTTAAGGGGCATGCATAAGTGTACTAGCGTGCCTACCGTCCCTGTCCTAATGTTCCCTTTTATTCGTATCCATTTCATGTACTCATAATCATGTTTATACTTATATCTGTTACCTAATACATCCTTGACGAAATTAATCAAATAAATAAATAAATAGACAGGCTAAAGCTTGGCAGTTGGGAAAGCCACTTTTGTGGTGGCATAACTTTCTGGTGCCTTCAGGATGGGAGGTAGCATTTTAAGTTAGTTGTGTGGAAAGGCCCAAACATTTCCATGGAACAGAGAAGCTGAACAGAAAAGAGTATCTTGACATCAAATATGGGATTGGTGAAATGTTCCCATTTTGCTTTGCTGTCTCTCCATGATTCTACTTCTATAGTTGCATTGATTGTTGACATAAACTGGTTGAATCTTGTCCATCCTGCCCTTGGAACAATGAAGCTCATACCTTTTCAATTGTTATTGCAAAAAAAAATCAGCCCAGGCATGCAGAGGAAAGCTTTGGTTCTCCAAGATCCCTCTCTCTTGGGAAAGCACAATCACATTTTTCCTACTATTTTACCTTTAGCCACAAGGTGGTAACCAATCCTTGCAGAGTTCCTATGCAGGCGTACTCAGCCTTTGGAACCAACCAACCAAAAACAAAGCTTAGCCACTATCCATATTTCAAGCTGATCTGTCCTGTCTATCTATCTATCTATCTATCTATCTATCTATCTATCTATCTATCTATCTATCTATCTATCTATCTATCATCTTATTTACCTACTTATTTACCTACCTACTTACTTATCTATCTCTCCACAAAAGGAAGTTTTTACAACCTATGCTTAACAGTTGCAGTAAGAGCAAGAGTAGCAGACTTTTCCTATTTGATGCTGCGATTATACTGGCACCTAACATATAACATACACACTTGCATGCATTTTTCACACAAATATATACATACAAACACACATACATACACAGACACTTTTTTGTTTCCTAGTCATTTTAAGTTATAATAATATATAACTTATATATATATAACTTATATAACTTAAGTTATATGTTAAAGTTATGTATGTAGGAAAACGTAAGCAGAATTTTAAACTGATAAGAATAACTTTGAATATGTTGATAAAGAAATGTTCAGGTAGTCCTCGGTTAACCATTCTTTCAGCAACCATTGAATGTTATGATGTCACTGAATGAGCAAACATGGGATTAGTTCTTGAAGTTATGACTGTCTGATCATGTAAGGTGCTTGACAACTTATAATTATGACAGTCACAATGTCATGGTCATATGTTTGCATTTGGAACCTTTACTGCAACTTCCAACAAGCAAAGGAGACTGGCAGGAGTGTAAATGAAGTTCAGATGATGACACACCTAATGGCCATGTGGGATTTTCCTAAGAATGACAAATAGAACTACCAGAACTGCCATTGTAAGTTGTCACACTAACATAACATCACATTCTACGAGTCTGTAGAGATTCTCAGTCATCCAGGTTAGGTTGTCCAGAAGGTGTTTTTTCAGGACGCAACTGGACTTGCTTGGGGTTTTTTTCTTTGAAAACATTTCGCTTCTCATCCAAGAAGCTTCTTTAGCTATCCTGTCAGAGCTGAAAAAGCTTCTTGGATGAGAAACAAAATGACTTCAAAGAAAAGAACAAGAAAGTCCAGTTGCCTCCTGAAAAAACACCTTTGGGTCACACTCTATGGCCACATTCCTTGGTAATAGAGTTCTTGGACTGAATTATTGTTAACCAAGTACTACCTGCATTATTTTCATACGATCTGTTATTAATATGTAATCTATTAATCAAATTTTTAATAACTATTTTCTGTTTCAAATGTTTCAGAAACATTTTCTTATTTGTGATCCTCCTAAAGTAGCTTTGTTTTGTTTTTTGCAGTGGTAGCAAGAACTGTCTGATTGTTTGCTGCTGGATATTCCCTTTTATTTTCTAAATCAGATTTTTATTAAAAAAAATAAACTGGTCTTTTGTGTTACTTGATTATTTAGCATCATCAAAATCTGAAGGTTCCCCTTCACAACGTAATGAAACTGCAGCCAAAAAGACTGAAGAGAAGAAAGAAGTCTTTAGAGCCGGCAAACCTGCAGTAAGGCTCCTTCTGTTGCTTCTTAGCTCTATATTTATGGTCTATATTTTTGCATAGAAGACAGTTATAATTGTTTGAATTGGGTGAAAAGGAAATGAATGAATCAGATGTGATGTTTAATTTTTATTAACATTGGTCATCATTTTAACAAAAGCAGTTATTTTTATCCCCCCCAATTTTTATTTCATAATATTTTCAATAACTCCTTTGAAGCAATTAACCCAAGCAAGCGGAATTTAAAAGAGCAAATAATATCTAAGTGATTTTAGAATTCTTGAAAACTGTGAGACAGCCAGTCCAAATGGGAAAGCTTTAGGCATGATTACAGGATCTTTTGATGACTGAGGCCTATGTTAACATGGAGCCAAGAAAGAGCTTCCATAGGCAGTGATAGTGCAAAATGATTAGGGCACAGAGATGGGTAGAGTTTGAGTTTTGTTCCCACCCAGCTTCTTGAAGGGGTTTTTGTTTTGTTTTCACAACTGTGCTAAACTTAGTTAAGGAATTATGCTATTATTTTTATAGGACATTCAAAACGTCCAGTCATTCTTAAATCATTAGAGAAAGTAATGGGTCTTATCTATGTAAATGCTACTCAAGAAAACATAGTTTTCAATTTGCAAGCATTTTTTCCTGAAAGCTCTATTGAGTTGCCTTTAGGTCTGTTTCCCAGCTGACACTAGCACTCACCCATTCAACAGAGATGATGTACTGAAAGGCCAATCTGTACAGATAGTAAAAAGACAGCCATTTCTTCTTTCTCCTAGCTGAATTTCATCCAGCAGTAAAAGGGATGTTGCCTTTCATTTCTATAATTAAATCTGTACTCATAGTTTCCCACAATTATAGTTTTCCCATACATTAAAATTAGTTTGTTTATTTATGCACTAATAGAAAGCTTTTCTGAAGATCAGCAGGGCCAAATCTAATTTGATTCAAATATTCAAAAAATTAATTTGTTTCCTTAAGTCTCACATCTGCCTTTTTTTCCCCATTGATATTATTTTGATTTTCTGTGGAAAGAGTCCATTTGTCTGATTCAGCACAGATATTTTTGGTTTTTATATTACTGTTTCTTATAAAGTTTAAATGGGGAAAAACAAGCTTCTACTTTCCGTTATCCTGATTCTTATTTATAATCCCATGTCATGCTCTTATTTCATGCTCTACTTTCTTACTCCTTCATTTAAAATTTTAAGTAAGCCACTGCTGTAATTTTAGTATCTTTAAGACCCAAGATAACTGGATTAGTTCTTGAATTAATGTTTCATTTTAGTTATGTATTTCATTCCTTCATTTAAAGCCAATGTTATAATTTTAATATTGTGAACCTCCAAGATAAGTGCCTTAATTCTGTACTAATTTTGTATTTTACCTTTCTTTCCCAAACCATGCACCATATCTTGGTCCAATGTTGATTTGCTTATTTTGACATGTGACTGATCTTTAGGGAGAAGTGGTAAGTAGAGTTAATTTATGGAATAACTTCAAACCTTAACATGACTTAATTTAAATTTACAAAACTTCCCATCCTCTTCCACATGTGGCCATCGAAACTGCCCAAAGAAATCTATAGAAACTCAGGGGCTATTGTTAGCAAAACTGGGCAGAATATAGCAGGTACTAGGAAGGAAGGGATTATATGATAAAGCTAAATTAAGAAAGTTTATAGAAAAAGAAATCCATTAAATTACACCCATGTACTATCTCAGGAGATGTTTTTCCAATCCTGCTGTGAAGTTTATATGAAGTGAGTTTTGCTTGATTTAATTCTATTAGAATTACAGTATTAAAACATATACCAGTTTATTAGTATTTCCTAAAATAATTTACCAATTGTAGAATAAAAGTATCAGTTAATTAATGGGATCCAATTAATTGGAAAAAACTGTTGAAACAGGCAATGCTCATCATTAATTTTGCAACATTATTATGATATGCTTTTTTTCCTAGGATTTAACTGCTTTAGCAAAGGAATTGCGGGCAGTGGAAGATGTCCGACCACCTCACAAAGTGACAGATTATTCATCATCAAGTGAAGAATCAGGAACCACAGATGAGGAGGAGGATGATATGGAGCAAGAAGGAGTTGATGAATCCACTTCTGGGCCTGAAGATGCCAGAGCAGTGTTGGTTGAATTTTTCCTATTTCCTTTATTAAAGAATCTTAGTAATTTATAGGGTTGTCCCTTTTAGCACATACTTCTAAAAAATAAACTTTAAGAAAAATGTATAATAAACTGAGAAAAATAAAAGGCTACGTCTATGCTAACTACTTAGTTAGCTGTGCTAACAATAACAATTCATTTAATTCCATAATCTCTTAAAAAACAAGTCTTTCACGAATACGTAATACATAATTCTTTAGAAAGTCCATAGTTGCAGTTATTTTAATGCTGTAGTGAATATTGAATATTGAAGCACCAATGATGAAATGTCGTCACCAAACAGATCCACTTTGAACCTCAGCAATGGAGAAACAGAATCGGTGAAAACAATGATTGTGCATGATGATGTGGAAAGTGAACCTGCGATGACTCCTTCCAAGGAGGGCACTTTAATCGTCCGACAGGTAATGCATCTTTCAATACGTAATTTGTTCCTTTTCATCAATTCATTCATTCTCTCATTTATCTTTTCCCATTTTAAAATTAGTTAGAGACCCAGATGATAGCCATTTATGAATAAACAGACTTAGAACATGCAAAGAGAATACTAGTTTTCACCCATTGTTTCCACTGTGTGTTGCATGCATACATTGGAATGACTGTTGCCTGATTCTACAATGTTTATTTTAATCTCTTCTAATATGGAATAAAAAAAACCTGTAGATGTCGTAGCAGGAACCTGGTATAAAGCCAGTTGCATTTGTATCTCTTCTAATGGCATCTTAAGAGAAGGTAAAATATCAAGTGGTAAGACAGCCCTGAGACAGTAAAATAAGGATCATTTAGTTCATTTTAAATCACTTACAGTTACACCACACTAACTCACTGAAAAGTTCAGCCAGCTTACACAAGACATTTCCTATCTTGGCAGGTTTCAAGACCAAGGCAGCTTATCTTTAGAAAATGTTGGGCCATAGTGTTGGTGTCATAAGAGATTATGTAAGAAATGGTTGAGAAAATGCCTCTGTTGCCTTGAACTTCCTGGTATATTAGGTTAGGTACATCAAAGGGCATGAACTTTACTAATTACATTTCTTATTTTTCAAGTAAACATTATTTTTGTCATTGAGCCCCCATATTTAGATGGCATAATTATGGTTTAAACGGCTAAATTAGGACATTCGCCAGAATGATAATTGAATGCAAGCATGATAGCAAGAAAAGACACAAGGAGAATGCACACAGGTGCCATCATAGATGTGATCTGTAGAAACTTAAATTTGCCAGTAAAGAAATTGGCTTTGCAAGGGAAAAAAAAACCCTTAATATAGTAAGCCCCACTCCACAGTGAAGGCTTGTTGATTAATGCATTGGTTGAAACATTTAAAATAAATCATTTTGCTAGGGGCATAGACTTGTACACAGCACTTGAGCAAGACAAGTGTGCCTGTTTTTTCTACAGAGTACAGTTGACACAAAGCGTGCCAGCCATCATGAGAGCAATGGCTTTGCCGGTCGTATTCACCTCTTGCCAGATCTCTTACAGCAAAGCCATTCCTCCTCCACTTCCTCCACCTCCTCCTCCCCATCCTCCAGCCAGCCGACACCCACCATGTCCCCACAGACACCCCAGGACAAGCTAACTACTAATGAGGTATGTCTTGCACCACAGCTGGCTGCTTTCACAGGGTTATAAATGTATTTCCTACTAGCTAGTATCCAGAGGATTTCCAACTAGTGTCCCTTCTGCTGCTCTTCTTCCTGTCACTGTCCCTTCACTCCCCCAAAGTAACACATTTCAGCTTTTATGTACCAACCCTCTGAACTATAGAATTTTTACCCCAAATTTGCCAGTTGACTACTATTTTGTTTGCTTTTTACAAGTGATTAATTGCATGGCTTTTGTATCACCTAAACCAAGTGTTTTTATCAGTATCTCTTTCAAAGCTATTTTGGGAAGAGTGTCTAAAAGTAATCCTAGTGTAATTGGCTTTTTCAAGTAACAACACTGCCTGATTTAGCACAGTACTGGAGAAATATGCACACAGAGAGTCCTTGCTTTGCAAAAGGATGCACTATATTACAAAGGAAGTTTTCTCCATCTAGCCATAAGTGGAACCTTTAGAGAAATATTAATATAATAATCAGTTCCTTTTTATGAATTATTAAATTTGTTTTATTTTATAATGTTAGTTAAAATGAGCTGTCTTTGTTTTTAACATATGGTTCTGCTCTGACAGGAGATTATAAAATAGTAGGCTATTAAGAGATATAAAATGTCATCTGCTAGCAATAAAGAAGATAGGTTAAAGTATTGCATTTTTAGCATAGGAGCAGTTTCATTTCATTCTGTAAGTTAACACTTTACTCAAACCGACTCTTCATGTATGAGAGCAATGAAGATGTTTTGAAATTGGTTACTGCATGGAAATTAAATACCTCATTTAGAGCAGTGACCCCAACCTTTGCATCCAAGTGGCCTTGCGAGGGGGGAGCAGAACCAGGCCATGCGAGCAGCAGATCAGTGTGCACCGTGCATGTGCAGATCAACTTGTGCATGTGGTGGACCAGAGTGTGTAGATCAACCTGTGCAAGTTGAGCTGCACACGTGTGTGCACATGTGCTGGCTCACCATTCACGAAAGTTGAGTGCACACACACATGCACACTGGCCTGCTCATGCTGCCTGGTTCCAAATAGGCCACAGCCTGATAGTGGGCCACAGCCCGGGGGGTTGGGGACCCCTGACTTAAAGCTCTTTTTCAGATTTTGAGTCAGAAGCAAAGAATGCCACAGCAATAATAGGCTAATCCTTGTAAAATGACCACAAGATTTAAGACAGTTTAAATGGCATACAACTACCGGGAGTCACAGGATGCTTAAAACTGTAATGGCAACTCATGTTTAGCAATGCAAAAAGGCAGTCTGGCAACTAATTGGGTAATTTTCTGGTAAAAGTGTCTGTCATTTAAATTCTGAAGCAAAACTTAATTGCAGTTAGAGGGGTTGGTTCTGAACTAAGTTTTGAGATGAAATCTTCATCTAGCTTCCAGCATCGTAAGAGAGTGAGGCTAATAAACCACAGTAGGTATACCTTGTAAACAGCGATTAGAGTATATGCTTCATTACTTCCTAAGAGTGATTAACAGTGAATTCCATGTCAATGCTCTTTACTTATTTCACATTAGAAAAAGGGAAATCCTTATATATTGTTTTTTAAAATCATACAGGCATTATCAACCACATGACATGAAGCACAGTAATGTTGCTTGTCCAGTAATCAGTTAAAATATCTGAAAATAAATCTATTTCTCTATTTAATATAGAAATTATGGTAAATGACCAAAAGTTCCTAAATACTTTAGAAATAGATGTAGATTGCATTCAGATAACAAAACAAATTCTATGTAACATGTGCTGTTTGGATTACATGTGCTGTTTTCTCTTAAAATCAGATGCATTTAATGAGTCATGGATACTTTGTTCATTTAATAGGTCATATAAACTAGAAAAATGAAACAAACGAGAAAAATAAATATAGTATACCAGGTTCTAAACCCTCAACTTAGGCCGCTTTCACATTTTCCTAACTTATCTGTGAATGTAATTCCTAGCATACCGCTTCCTAGTTACATCTACTATTAAGAGGGTTCATTATTTGATAAGTTGTATAGTTTATAGTTTAGGTATGTGGTGGCTCCGTGGCTGAGACGTTGAGCTTGTTGATCAAAAGGTCAGCAGTTCAGCGGTTCAAATCCCTAGTGCCACCTAATGGGGTGAGCTCCCGTTACTTGTATCAGCTTCTGCCAACCTAGCAGTTTGAAAGCACATAAAAAATGCAAGTAGAAAAATAGGGACCACCTTTGGTGGGAAGGTAACAGTGTTCTGTGCGCTTTTGGCATTTAGTCATGCCGGCCACATGACCAGGGAGACGTCTTCGGACAGTGCTGGCTCTTCAGCTTTGAAATGGAGCACTGCCCCCTAGAATCAGGAACGACTAGCACATACATGCCAGGGGAACTTTTAGTTTTACCTTTTATACATTTACTCTATGTACTGTATATAATTACATGCATTAATGTACTTCCTCCACTTAATGAGCAACTATTAAAATTGTTCCCGATTATCAGAGGCAGCTGAGTTGCACTGAAATGTATTCGACTCATTGTGATGTGGATATATTTAGGGACCTCTAAAGAAATCCATCAGCATGCAACTGCATTCCACAATAACATGGGTTGTTGCAAAACTACTCAGCCCATTTCTTACAGTATATGAATATTCATGAGATTTGGGCCTCCTGCACCTGAGCAAGTCAAAGATGCTGAGCCGCTTCTGGGTTATACAGCAGATAACATACTAGAGGCACCTACAGTAACAGAATGCCTCATAGCATTGATAAATATTGAGTGGGGAAACAGTTCACAGGCATTGCACCTTACCAGATATATACACCTCTTGGCTTCACAGAGGAATCAACCTTCAGTTCTGCACTTTCTTTGCCTTGTCTAAAGTGGCATTAAACCTGCAGGAGTCTTGAATTTTATTCTGTATGAGATGACAGGCTAGTGAAACTATTTTTACCCTAGCTGTATTCATGTTATGGTTCATTTAATTTGTGGCCCCAAAATAGTCTGTATGCTCGAATGCTATTTTACCAAGTGCTGCAAATTTTTGAAAAAAATACTTGTTTTGAAATGTGTGGCAGAGATTGGGAAGTATAGTTTTCCCAACTACTTTATTAAAAAGAAAACCAAATTAGAACAACATACTCCCTCTTTCTTCAATTAATATCCTCTTAATAAACTATCTCTTTAAAGTATTGTTCTATCAGCATATCCATTCATGATTGATTTTATAAACACCTCCATGTTTAGTGAGGTCATTCTGTTCTGGAGCCTTCTATTGGGAAAAAAATCATAATATTGTAACCTCAGTTTATTGGTACTGACAAATTCTGTTACACCAGAGATAACTAGGATATTAAGAATAGCTCTTTCTTTGAGTGGATTGAGCTGATAGATGCCAGGAAATCAGAGAAGTGATAAGGCATTGGAGGATATAATTCAGTGGTGGAATTCAATTTTTTTTACTACCAGTTCTGTGGGTGTAGCTTGGTGGACGTGGTGTAGCTTGGTGGGCGTGGCAGGGGAAGGATATTGCAAAATCTCCATTCCCACCCCATTCTGGGGTCAGCCAGAGGTGGTATTTGCCGGTTCTCCGAACTACTCAAAATTTCCGCTATCGGTTCTCCAGAACCTGCTGAATATAGTTGCATTTTTCCCACATTTTTCCCATGGCTTGCACTTGTCCTGCAAGCCATACCTCTGCTGCTTCAATCGTAAGAGAATACAACTATAGGAATAGCACTTAGACTTATATACTGCTTCATAGGGCTTTACTGTACACTCCAAGCAGTTTACAAATGTCAGCATATTTCCCCCAACAATCTGTGTCCTCATTTTACTCAGCTTGGAAGGATGGAAGGCTGAGTCAACCTTGAGCCGGTCAGGATCAAACATCTGGCTGTGGGCAGAGTTTGCCTGCAATACTACATTCTAAACACTGCACTACCACCACTATGTCATTAAAAAGATTTGCTGATATTATGAACATGGACTGTGGGTGTGGCAAATTAGTATAATATCTTTGATAATGAGATCCCTTAGGTGAATCGATGGAGAGGGAAAAAAATCAGTTGCTCCTGCAGCCAGATGAAAATCAGATATAAAGGATATAATGTCATCATTCAGGGAGTACTGTATCTTGTTGGAACCTTATCATATTTTCCAACTTACCCTTGAAACAGTTTGAATGCACTCAGGTGCTGTGTTGTACCTAAAGATACTAGAAAATGTTTGGCTTGAAGGAGAAAATAAAGGGAAAATAGAACCCTGAATAAATGATTAGTAAATGTAGCAATATAAAGAAAGCCATAAAACCCACAAAAAGTCGGCTTCTGATTCTTAAACCACTACACAAATGGATAATAAAGCCCTTTAAAAGAAAATGTAATTCACAAATTCAATTATCATGAGAGCAATAATGTGACTCTTCATTGTCCTTTTCTAGTGGCTATTGAAACATTTTAAACAATTGTAATTCTAATTTATACAATTTACTACTTTAAAATAGTAAAAAATAGTGAAGCAATACTGCAAATATAGTAACCTTCCAATATTGAGAAGTGCTGAAAAGAGTAGTTTTGAATGACAGTTTCCACCATTTATCTTTTTATTTCATGCTGTGTATATTTGTCAAATGCAGTTTGTCTCAGAAATATCAGTTACCCCTTTGCATTTTCTCTTTGTTACATTTTAAAGAGCTGTGAATGGATTCAGCCTTCCATCCTTCCGAGGTGGGTAAAATGAGGACCCAGATTGTTGGGGGCAATATGCTAACTCTGTAAAC
>JANHFM010003386.1:27749-38824 GCA_032468115.1 Grayia smithii | reverse complement strand
CCTTCTATGGATCTTTGTGCTGTTGGCGATGGTGTTGCAAATGTTGTTGCTTGGATCACTTTTTTTGTTGTTTTGGCGGATGTTGTTGTTGTTGACATTTCTTCTAGGATAATTTTTTGTTGTCTTAGA
The DNA here is from genome assembly GCA_032468115.1 of Grayia smithii. Taxonomy (NCBI): domain Eukaryota; kingdom Metazoa; phylum Chordata; class Lepidosauria; order Squamata; family Grayiidae; genus Grayia; species Grayia smithii. The sequence goes on along the minus strand of JANHFM010003386.1, from coordinate 38,695 downwards.
ATCTTCCCAATCTTTTCCCAGATAACCATTTACTTGGCTTATCACTAAATCTTTTCCTCTCTTTTCCACTTATAGATATAAACAATATATCTATTCTATCCTATATGTAATCCGCCAAGCTGTACCTTAAATAGAGGGAGAACTTTCCTTATTCAATCTTATTTTACCCTTTGGAAGTGGCTATACAAGAGGTTTTCCTAATTGTCTTTCCAATATTAATTATTTCACTATTATAACTATAAATATCCTCTTAGCTATCTTACTAATTAACAATTAATTAAATTCTTGCATAAATAAGTTTATCAATTACTTTACAGTAAACATATAAATTGGATATGACAAAGTCAAAAATTCAAATGAAGGATTTAGATATTAATTATTAACTTGAAATGTTGGGATAGATATTGACAAATATATTAGTTATATAATTTGTACAATGTTGAATCGAGCCTTTAAGGAGGAAGGATCTTATATAATTATAAATTTATAAACAAGCATTTACCCAATTTTTATTCCCGTGCATAGCAGTGTCCAATGTCAAAGATCTACTCTTTTCTGCTGAATTTCTTAAATCTTTTTATCTTTTATCTCCTCTTCAGCAGTTTTCCCTTCAGTCTCTTAAGGAATATTCAGTCCTTCAGTCTCTCTGGTCTCAGTCAGTTTCATTTTCCCTATTCGCTGAGTCATCCGAACTCAGCAATCAACGCTGTACACTATGCAATTATGTCCACCAAATGTCTCATCTCTTATCCTTTCGCAGTTCAAAATGTCTCTGCTTTTTCCTCTATAGTCCCTTTATTTTTTCCCTCCTTTCTCGCCCGGTAGTTCAACCCCCTCAAGGCTTGCGGCTTTAATCCCTCAATTTAAGTCCCCCTTTCTTCTTCTAATCACATCTCCTCTTGGTATTTTTCTCACTGCCACACTAATTGCTCCACAAATTGGTTTTTTTGCCGGCTGCTGTCCCTTTGGAGTTTCTCCACCATGGATCATTCACCGGTTCTTTCTCTTTCCGCTTCTAATTTACTGGATCCTCTCACCGTTTGTTTGCACTGTTTAACTGTCAAGTCTCTGTCGACTTCCTCTCAGCTGGTAATATGGCACTTCACATCTTCGGGGCTGCCACGGCTGCCTTCTTCTGCATGGGATTTCGGAGTCTGCTCCTCGCTTCCCAGGGGAATCGCACTCTTCCCCGGTTGCCCCAAATCCTCCGCTCCCGATCACTAGCCTCTACTGGGTTTCACATTCTATCGGGAGGTAACCCACAGCAAAAGACCCAACTTGAAAAGGAGAGCTCTCTCTCAAGTCGCCACGACACTTCGCTGCCACAGGAAGTTTCTCCAACTGTGCATTTTCCTATACGTCTTGCTATCCAAGGGTTTTCATATAATAAAGTGAGTCATTTTAAAGAGCATTGTTTTTATGCATTTAATGGAAGAGGGCACTAATGAAACTAATGTAAAAGTAACATAAATAGAGTGATATCTCCATGTAATATTGTTATTTTGGGATAACTTCAGTTTATCCACATATCTTGCTTTCCTTGGCATAAGGACAGTCTACTAAGCATTTTTAAGGAAGATAAGCATTTTGTCTTCAATCAGAGCCCTTAACCCTACCTGAATTCAACTTCAAATGATCTTTGTTGTGTGTCAAAAGTAACATTTCCTAATCTTTGTTTGCATCAATTACGAGTGCCATGCAGTCTGACTATTTCATTTAATTGTAGGAAAATTCCTCTCCTTCAGTTGGCTTGATTTTGCATTCTAAAATGAACAATACCTTGAAATCAGCTGAAAATCAGGACCATGATGTCATAAGCGGTCCAAATTAGAGGTTACTGAGTTCTTACTAGCTCAAATTTTCCCTGTTTTGTACTGAGTGTTCTGGAGTAATTCAGTGTAACTATTTACAAAGGCTGTGCAATTGACAAGTTAGATATAGAAAGGAATGGAAGTGGGACATCACTGACAGGTTGTATGAAGAAAATAGGTGACAAGGTATTTGGCTTATCTGACTTAAAATGTTCCGGATACTTACATGTTCCACTAAGCAAAATCCCTAATAGGGGTTTTTGCAGAGTTCCAATTCTTGCTGGAGCAGCAAATGACAACTACAGCCACGAAAGACATAGCACTGATTTGTACTAATTGCTTCTTTTCCTATATCAAGAGACCTTACTCACAATTACTTGTGCTTCATGGATTATTGCAGGGTGCTTTACACAAGGCTTTCCTTAAAGATTATTAGGAAACTACAACTATAGAATACTGTATTGAAGTAGTAGTTATGGGTCTGCTTTGGTACACCCATGAGGCATCACTACTACCTGAGCTATACCAGTTACCAATGGATGTCTGGGTGAGTCCTAGGTGCTAGTTGGCATTTATAAAGCTTTATGATTTATGGCCAAGAGAGTGCCCACAAAATGAATATGTGCCATTGTCCCTGACCATTCAGTAACATCCAACAATTAATATGCTTCAGGTCCCTTCTATTAAGTAATGTCATCTCACTAGACCCAAGGAGTGTAGTTTTTCTGTTGTTGCATCAACATTCCACATAAGATCTGCATGGTCCTGACCCTGCCTACTTTCAAATGACTTGAAATCCTTGCTTTTTCTGCTCTAGGCTGGGATATTAGGAGTCCCCACCTGTATGGCAAAGTGAATAATACTTCCCTACCCCTCCCACCTCCAATACATATGTTGGAATGTGGTATTGTTACACTGTTTTCACCATTTTAGTCACAGAACTGTATATGTGTGAGTGACTATATCTGAGAAGAAGCTACACAGTCCAGATAAGAAATGTGAGACTCCATTCTAACTTGCTACAATTAAAGCTGATTATTTACTTTTACAGTTTGTAATGTTTTTCATTTTAGACCAGCACTAAAGACATTTCCTGAATTCCATGCTATTCTTGCTTTTCTGATTTTGCCAGCTATGTGGAGCCTGATGAGGTATAATTGGCAAAGAATGCATAACTATTTCTAAGAAAATAGGATTGTAAAGAGGTTCTTGATATCTCTAGTGATGCTATTTGTTCTAATGATTTTGGAGAAAATAGTTCCAAAGAAATAAATCCATTTTATTCTTCACTTTCTGAATTAAAATGTTTACATCCTTCAGTTACTCTCCTACAACTATTCAAAACAGAGGTGACCAGGTTTAATTTGAGTTCTAGAAGAATTACAAAGGGAAGGCCATCATGTACTGCATGTCATTCTATGTGATGGGCGAAAGAATTAAGAGTTCCCATTCACTTGCATAATTGCTGATGAGGCTTTGCCATTTCCAGTTCTTGTTCATTCAGCCATTTGTCAACATGAGTGTTATTTCATCCAACATGCGATGATGAACCATCTCTTGATCTGTCATCTTAGAAGTCGTCATTCTGGAATTTCCACATGCTACATTAACTTACACCTACCAGATCAAACTTTCTGCCTCCATTACCTGCTTTGAAAGAGTCTTGTATATTTTCATCATTTCAAGATATTTGATCATACCTTAACATATATAAATATATAAAGCAAAGCTATACAATAAAATGGCAAGACAATATGATAAATATTGGCATAAAGTTATTTCATTTTCAGGATACTAGATGATCAAAACCCATGTATAATCCATATTAACATAATACCTTGTAGCATCTGGTACATGGAGAAATCACACTTTGGTTGTTTTCTGGAATTTGCCTGACAAGTAGGATCTATGAGTTTCTATGTTGTTCCTCCCTATTTGAAAATAGGGATGAACAACATCACCTAAATATTACTGAATTCTGAATCTTACGAGCCCTAGCCCACTGGGCCACTAATGATGAACAAGTGAGTTGCAGTTGAATAATATTTGCAGGTTTACATGTTATCCAAGTTTGCTTTATAGATATCATTGTTAATGTCATCTAAAATGTCATAGAAGTCTGGGATATTAAATAGATTCAAGAACACTTCAAGGGAAATAGATCCACCTAATCGTTTTCCTGATCACCTGAGTTTGGTGGGAGAAAGTCCTACTTATCTAAAACTTCTTTAGAGGTTTAAAATAATACCCTTTCTAAAAGAAGTACAATAGCATAGGACTGATTAGGATAGAACAATTCTTTACTTTCATAGTATCCAGGATCTTCCTAAAGCAGAAACCCATAAGGTAAAAACATCCATAAAAGATCAGTATTGAATTATACATTAATAGCAGGTTAGTTCAGTAGAATTTACCTGAACAGAGAAGAATTACAAATTGTGTGTGTGTGGGGGGGGGGGGACATCTATCTTCTTTGGGATGGAGTCTTTCACTTAATGTATACTTAATTTTGCCTCAGGACAGCAGGACCATAGCAGCCAGTGCAGTGATCTAATTAGAGGAAGGGATTTTGAAATTCTAGATCAAAGTTCTTTCCAGTTTTGGTTATTTTAAAAGTGACCTATGTGAATTAAGAGGCTTATGTATGGCTCTGGGGGCCACAATTCATTTTCTTTAAAAACATTGAACATTGAATTTCATGTTACCATTTGGGGTTTTGTGGTCTTTAATCCTTAAATTCTTGGGAACTGAAAAGTTCTTTTTTTAAATTTTTCTAGGCAACAATAAATCCATTTGCTGTGATTAAAGCACAGCACTTGAATATAAATTCACAATAACTTTTCTCCAAAGAATAGAATAGAATAGAATAGAATTCTTTATTGGCCAAGTGTGATTGGACACACAAGAAATTTGTCTTGGTGCATACTCTCTCGGTGTATTATATAGAGAATTATATAGAACTGGAGTTCACCAATTGACCCGAGGATGATGATAATTTGTTTAGAAGTAAATATTTCCATAGGAAGAACAGAAGAATGAATCAATTCAGGACAAAAAATATAGTTTCTGAATCCATAAAATATTTAATTAGTGAAACCTGTCCATGTTCACATAAACTAATCATTATTTTGGAAAGGTCTTAAGAAAGACTGCTGAAAACAGTCTTCTTGCTCATTTGGATTTAAAATTTAAAGATCTAAGCAATTCCATCTGGTAATAAAAGTGCTTTTATGATTTGCCAAAACAATTCTCCTAGGCAAAAAAAAAGGTCACAGAGCATGTCTCTGAAATCCAGAGAGAAGGTTTTCCAGTAAATGCAGCTGCACACAACATACTTTAAATAAAAAAAGCCCCAAATATCATGTGAGAATTGTAATTCTTTACCACTCTAGTAAGAAGATATCAAGGGCTTCCCAGAAATTGATTAGCACTGGCAAATCTCCATCCCTTACTCAAAAGTCATGTTTACAATATAAATTTAGCTTTCCAAAGGATTCAGGAGAGTAGCTATGTAGACATTAAGAAAAAGATTAATGACAAAAATCCCATTTTAAACAAAATAATTAAAATGAGTTAGGAACAATATACTATAAACATATGATACGAGAACTTATATTTGAGCAATCAGAATACATGGCTAGGTACATAATACATTTTTATCCTATAGGACAGTGCTTTCCAAATGTGGCAAATTGAAAATGAGTGGACTTCAGTTCCCAGAATTCTTAAAGGTTGTGGAATTCTGGGAGTTGAAATCTATATATTTGGAAATGGCCAGGGATGGGAAACCCTGCTATAGGCAAATGAAATGAATGGCTTTAGGACTGAAATAGTCAATCAACATGAGGAACAGCAAAAATCTTTCTTTCCTGTACACCTGGTGACAAATTGATTTTGTACCATTATATATTTATTTATTTATTTATTTTATTTATATGCCGCCCTTCTCACTTGACTTGGGGGCACAGTGGCGCAGTGGCTTAATGAGGCTGTAACTGCTGGCCAGAAATTATCTGTACTTCAGTGGTTCGAGCCTGGCTCCGCAAGACAGGGTGAGCTCCTGCTTCCTGCTCCCTGGCTTCTACCCACCAGCAGTTTGAAAACATGCAATACTGCAAGTAGATAAATAGGTACCACTTTGGTGGGGAAAATCTAGCTGTGGTCATGTGTGCTGAAGTAAAAGCCAGCACCGCACCTGGCCAGATGTGAGACATTGCAATACAAGGCAGGCAAGGAAAGGCAAAAACAGTGGAGGAACCCAGAAGAACCAGCTAGTTAGCTGCTGTAGGCTAGTTCACCCAGTGGGGTACCAAGGATAAGCACATAAGCACTGAACAGAATGAACTAGCAATTTAGGTGGTCAAGACTGCATTATGTCAAGTGTGGGACAGCTTAATCTCTGTGGGGATGATGTTCCAAAGGAAGGGAACCACCATGGAGAAGGCCCTTCTTCTGGATCCTGCCAGATGTACCACCTTAATGGACAAGACTCGCAACATTCCCCATTCTAGGTGGTCGGGTGTATGTGACCAGCAAGAGTCCCTTGGATAACCCAGTCCCAGAGCACAAAGAGCTTTAAAGATGACAACCAGCACCTTGAATTGCACCTGGAAGCAAATTAACAGCTCCCACAGGAGAGGTAACACATGTGCACACCTAGCTCTGCACAAACCATGTGGGACACTGCATTTTGAACCAACTGGAGCTTCTGGATGCCTTTCAAGGACAGCCACATTTAAGCAAGTTGCAATAGACTGGCTAAATTTACATGATGGCAGGGAATTTTTTAGAAAGCTAATTATGAACCCCAGTTTGGTGCAGTGGTTAAGGCACTAAGCTTAAGTACTAAGAATTCTCAGTCCTACCTTAAGCTTAAAGTGACCATTTGCCAGTACTTCTCTCTTAGCCCTAAGCAAGGACAATCCATTTCTGAATTTTTGCCAAGAAAACTGCAGGAACTCATGCAGGCAGTTGCCTTCAATGACTTGAAGGCACAATGACTTATTTGCACACATACAAATAATCATGTCTACAGTCTAATATCTGAGATAAATTAGCTTCTATTGCTAATACAGGAGTTTCTGTAAATGTTATATATCCACATTTCTTTACTTTCTTATTTCCAGAATTATAGCTTTTAAAAGTCAAAGTATTTGCCTCAACTAATCTGGTTGGTTTACATTATTCTGTTGATGGGAATGAATTTAGATGAATGATTCACTTATTCAGTATTATTAATCAGTATTCAGTATTATTAATCTCACATAAAATTACTTTAATTCCTAATATGATTGATTTGTGGTCACCATCCCTTTTATGAAGTGAAGCAGAAACACCAAGATAACATATTAAAAAGAAGTGATGAGAACCTCAGATTGAAGTAGATTATGCCCTCAATGGATCAGTGAAAATCCACTAATGGAAGAACTAGAAAAACAATGATGCGTACATCAAAAACTGAATGGCTACTAGATGCGTAAAGGTATCATAAAATGTTATTTGGACATGTACCTGTATTTTGACTTGTAATATTTATGGTACATTATTTTAATTTGTGGGAGACAGCATCCTTGGTGTTCAGATTTGTTAAGAGGAACTAATTCTAAGACATCCTTGCTTTGCAATGGCTTTGCTCATTTGTCTTGTTGATTGATGGTTTATTTATATGTTATATTTGGATCTTTCTGCAGTCTAGATGATTATGGGATTTAATGTGATATAGAAAATACTATATCAATGGAAAGCATGCAAGTCAGCATACAATCAGATCTCAGTAATAATGGCAATTACCCCAAAATCAAGTAAAGCAGAACCTTTCAGAACAGCATCTTTTTGAGATGCTGGAAGGGGCATCTCAGGAAGGGGAACTGCTCAATCTTCAAAGTTGTTTTTTCCAGAGAACTGGCCCTGTTCTGCCACCCTTGATGCCCTGAGAAAGCAGCTAGTGTCAGCAATTGCTCACAATAAGAGCAGACCAGAGGCTGTCATAGTCTATGACAAAGCAAATGAAAGGTTTAATCAACCACTCAGTTCCCACACAATTGAAGAAATGGATGAGGAGGAAGCAATGTCTTTAAAATATATATTTTATGTAGATATAGTTGTTTCTGTCATTTACCACCTAAACTCCCTGAGTTACTTGGGGTTTAATGACTTTTTTTTTCTATAGGAAGTTTTTGCTTAAACATTTTGTTTTCCAGTTCTAGTTTATGTGGCAATCTATTCCTGAGATCTATGATTTCAGCAAGAGTTGCCTTTCACTTTTTATTCTATTCCAACTGTACTTCAGTTGTCGAAAGTAGATATCTCTATACACAGGTATCTCAGAGCTACACAGTGAAAATTTTGTGGATTCAGCCAATAAAGCTTGAGAATGTAATGATAATCTGAGGGAAATTAACACATTTTTCATTTAATTCTATAAAGGACCTTTATTGAATTAAATGAAGGTCTCCTATGAATGACAAACATTCAACTTCAGTGAAAATCTAAATAGCAACAACCAATGGATTTTCACTGGTGAAAAGAAACAGCATCACACACACAAAAAAGGGAACTTAGTGTATATCTATATGTAGCAGTCATTTCCCCTCTTTTGGGCAATATGCTTACTCTTGGCAAGTATTGATTCAAACTCACACACATTCCCCACCACAACATTGCTACACCATGTGGAAAAGGTATTCTTCAAGTGATTTTTCTAACAAATGTTGATTGGGAAATGTGGGGAAATTTCCCTTGCGTTTTCTCTGCGGTATTTAAGACCATCTACTCTTCTCTGTGTTGCAGTTATCTGGATATTTCTAAGGCCAGACAATGAAGAGCTACAGGTAAGAGAAAATGATGTTGTTGTTGTTTTTTAAAGTTGAGGTGGAAGAGAATTCAGTTGATTGCATCATTAGGTAGCCAGAGTTAGTAGAAAGACAGGGAGTTTGACTATTAAGTGGAAGGCAGCTTGATTATTCTTAAGTGTTGTAATAAATCAAATGTGGAGAGCCTTCTGGAAACATTTATGGGAATACACATTTTCAAAAATTAAAAATACCCCTGCCTATAAAATTGGATGTAATTCAAGAAGCAAGGGACTCTTTTTTTTGTTTCTTTTGTTCATATACAACAAAAGGAAAATTATATGGAATATAACAATATTTGTTTTTGTCCTTTATAACAAAGTGGAGGCTAGTCCCTCTTTCAAAATATGGTTTCATATACATGATTGTTATGAGCTGACCTACACAACAGATACAAGATAGAAGTAATGAGAGAAATAGAAACGAAATTCCAAGTCTTTAGCCTCATAAAAGACTGGCCCTCAATATTCAGAATTATCAGGCAGCATAGTCAAACACTGTGCTGATTGGAATATTTGGGAATGGAAAATTCATCACATCTGGAAGATTCTAGATTAGAGGAAGTCTGGTTGTAGTGACTTGATAGTTGTAGATTAGGGATTCCTCACTATCATCTCAAACCACCTAGGATATTCTTTATCAGTGCTGCTGACTTTTGTTCACCTTCCCCCACCAAAAAAAACCCCTTCCAAAGTAATGAATTGCCTTTACTTAAGGCAGATGTTTTGTTTTGCATGATGGTAACTCTTTTTTTTTTAAGTTATAAGAAACTGAAATTATTAGAATCAGAGGAGAAGGGCAACCATTAAATCAAAGATGTGTTAAAACTTGGAGATGGCAATTTAGTAGCCCAAGTCTTAAGGCAATAGTTAGACTAAGCTCTAAGGGCGGCATATAAATAAAATTAATAATAATAATAATAATCAACTGAGTGCTTTGCATAGTCAGGCAAAAGGCAACCCCCCCCCCAATTCCAATAGGGACACTGAGTGACTGGTCACTGTGATACTGTGCAGATTTTCAGTGGTGACAGCTCATGCAGTTTGTTCAGAGTGGGATCATTGTCACCAATTAATGGTCCAATATTAGTCCTGAACTGCAGGCCAATCTGGGATGGAATTCACCCTGAGGCAAAAAACAAAATAGTTTTGCTTCATACTACACTATATACCGGGGGGGGGGGGCATTTAATTTTTCCAGGGGGCCACATGAGAAATTGGGACAGTTGTGGAGGGCTGAACCAATACGGCAGTGAAGTGGGGTATACAAATTGAAATAAAAATAGCAGTTGCTTTCAAAATAAAAACAATGCAGTTGTTTTGCATGCATGGCATATATTTACATTTTATTTCTGATTTCTGATTTATTTATTTAGTTATTTATTTATTTATTTAGTTAGTTAGTTAGTTAGTTAGTTAGTTAGTTAGTTAGTTATTTTATTCAATTTATATGCCGCCCTTCTCCCAAAGGACTCGGGGCAGCTCACAACGTTAAAAACAACAGTAAACATTTAATTAATTAAAATTTAAGTTAGTATTTTAAAACAATTAAAAAACAGATAAGAAATTTTAAGAAAACCATTCACGTCAGCCAATCTGATTGACTTCACATGGGCCAGATAGGAGCAGCCCAAAGGGCCCGATGTGACGTGAGAGTAGGAAAATGCCAAGGTCTGCTCTATAAAAGGTTTAAAGGTTTCACCAGTCCAGTCAGGCTGGTGCTGATGTCTGATTCTTAGCCTATGGAGCTTCCATCATCATATAAAAGTCAGATCAATTAGAGATGAATCTCATTCAACAAAGGCAAGAAAAGACAGGATATTAAGTATGTTATATTAATATTAAGTATGTTATGAGCAGCAAGAGTTTTTAAACCCATAGTATGAACAATTGCTACTTGTTTCTTGTTGATTCTATGCCAAAACATTCCCTACTTTTCCTCTCATTTTTACATCAGTATCACTAGGAGAATTTTTTTTTTCTGGCCAATAATCTGCTTCCCAATGTCACTAGGGATTAATTCATCTGGATTGTTTTATCTGAAATTACAAATGCCAAAAGAATCTCCGCTGTTGCAGAAATCAAAGCTTCAAATCACAATTTTATTCCTGCCTCATGATTTGCTTAATTGTTGGCTGAATAAATAGCAGGGCACCAGGTCCACTTATCACACTAAGGCAGAAAACATAATTTATAAATTACAGTACTGTCAGGCAATTTAAGGCATTGCCAAAGCTAAACAATTTACATTAAGGGATTAGCACTCTGTATGAAACAAAATACAG
>JANHFM010003386.1:10293-26470 GCA_032468115.1 Grayia smithii | reverse complement strand
ATTACAGTTATGAAGTAGCAACGAAAATAATTTTATGGTTGGGGTCACCACAATATGAGGAACTGTATTAAAGGGTCGCGGCATTAGGAAGGTTGAGAACCACTGATATAGAAGGTCCAGGAGAGCCCAGACGACACTATTTCTCACTAAGATCAGGGGATGGAAAGAAGAATCAGAAACACCTGCCAGGAGATTATTACCATATTTAGGCATGAAACAATCAAAGCAGACACCAATTTCAGTGCAATCTCATCTGCCAAATCCCCTTGGATCCTACATATATTCATCAAAAGCATCAAATAAATTTAGAAAATAAACCAAAGTCAACTGATCATCAAGCAAGTCTTGCTTGATGCAGGCAGAAGAAAATGGGGCAATCCAAGGAGCCCGAAATCGGATACTACAAAGAGGATGAGGACAATTGAATGCTACATAGATGATGAAAAGGATAATTGGATCATAAAGCATTGTCATTTCAGTCCTGTGATAAAAAGTCCATCAAAAAATAACATGTATTCTAATCTTGGTCAAGTAAACAAATTTTATATTCCTTCCTTTTACTTCTAGCAAATTTGATTGTTAATCTCTTCAAATAATGTCCTAGAAGTTGATTTCTATGTTTCTCCTGCCTTTTTTAATTTTTCTGGAAAACAACATCTTCTTTTAGTTCCCTGTAACATTCTGTGAATGGTGAAAATTGGTTGCTCAATAAAAACATTGCCTTCCCTGTTTCTGTTCTTTTATTTTCTTTCTAGAGGTGATAGCTTTTCCTTGGTGGTGCTTTCTGAATTATGGTGAGACTCCTATAAAATAGTGTGGCTCTTGGGTTTTGCAAAACTCGAAATCATATGTTATCAGAGGTGGTGATAACTAACTGTTTGAATGGGCTGATTATTGATAACAGAATTGGAGTATTCTGTTATCAATGGGCAACATTCTTTAAACACAAGCTTCTAGTGAGCAGTAGGGAAAGAGAGGCCATCCTGTTTATGTTTCTGGGCTTCTATTGGACCAGGTGGGTGATTGGCTTCATTTAACAAAGCAGGAATCTATGTTCTTCAGGTTTTGTTTATTGTATCGTAAGAATTCAGCCAACTGTGGTCATTGAATAAATTGTGGTTAATGGTGCAATGTGTGCCTATCAGAACAAGTGTAGACAGAAGAAATGCAAAATGTTGTTTGTGAGGATGTTGACTTTGAAATTTGAGATTGGAATATGTTTTCCCTAAAGAAAATGGGACTATTTTGGATACTGGGTGGAATCTTCTCTCATCTCTTTTCTTGGAGCTGGTTTGGCAGAATGAAGCCTGCAGTACAAATGTATTATTCCTTAGATTTCTAGAACATCTGTGGTTTGATTGTATGTCACTTTCCTGGTGGCTGGACTGCTCTGGCAACCTTCTTAAACTTGTGTAGTTTTATGGGTCTAACACGAAATCTAGATTTTATATTTCAGCATCCTGAAACCTTACCTCTAACCCTATTGGTCGGCAAGATTTATTCTTAGGCTGCATTTCTAAATATATTAGGGAGCATAAAGCAGCTGAATAAATATATACAGTATAGAATTGTGCTACTCAAGATTTGTTGGTTTTCGTTTGCTTTTGAACTTCCAGGCAACCGTCTGAAAGCAGCGCTGATTATTTGCATTACAATCAACAGAGCAAAGTACAGTTTATTTCCCACCATCCTTTTAATTCAGCATATTGGCAAATTCCAGAGCGGATTAATTTTAACAGTTCCCACTGCAGATACTGGAAAAAAAGAACTGCAGGGAGTTAACACAGAGTTTCAGATTCACGAGTAGACTCTGACTGTTCTAAAGAAAGAAATCACAGTTAAAAATCGGCTGGTACCTTTGTGTGCCGTTCATGTTTTTACAATAGTGTCTGTTAACTTGCTTTTAACTCTTCCCCTCCTATTTCTGCCCTTTCTAATTGTTTTTTTTTGGGGGGGGGGCGCGACTCTCTTAAGTCTCTCTTGCTGTTTTTCCTTCCTTGTCTCTTTTCTACCCAAGTTACAAGACCTTATATGTATGCCTACATCAGGCACGTTCCTCTGATAGTCCCTTTTGGAATTAAATTTGTCGGTATTTTGCAAATGAAAACCGCGATGCTCTGATGCCCAAAACATAAAGTCAGACAGAATAAATGTACAAAGCCAGGAACAAGAGGGCGAAGAGTTTAATCTGTCCAGACACACAGGACATATCAGGTATCTGGTGAGTGGGCACGGTGCAAAATGCTTTCGTTTCTTTCTTCGAGCGTACATTATGGATCGTCTCCTCAGCAGTTTTTAGCTTGGGGATTGGGAGGGCGAGAGAAAGAGAGTGATGAAGATTTGTTGGAATGGAAAGCATTCCTGGTCTGTGGCTTACTCTGCAGGCCCCTACCCCTTCCAGTTATTAAATGCCAAAAGCCCGTTACGATTTCAGTTTGCGCAACAGCGGCTTGTAATATCCCAGAGCTCCTCCATAAATAGGCCTGCTTTCCCCACACCCAGCTAGAAAACAACCACAGGAAGCCAAGGACGTGCGAGCCAAGCCAGCCCAACTCCAGTGGCATTCGGAGAGCTATATACCGCAGCACAGCTTGCTGGAGAGCCTTGGTGTATCTTCCGTTCTGCTGCCGTCTGCAGCAAAAAAAACTCCACTTCCTCCAGGGAAGAAGGAAGGCAGGAGTATCCTCAATTTCCAAGAGAGATTTTGTTGCGCTGTAGCCTTAGCAACAGCAGCCTCTTAGGTGATGCATTTTTTTTTTTTTAGGGGGAGCTCAGAAGTCAGAACTTTTAAGGGAAAATGCAGTCTTTGTTCTCCTTCCTTTGCCTTTTCAAGCCGTTCAAGTATAAGCTCTACCGATCGCTTACTCAGTTGGAGGGAAGCAACTTCTGAGCTCCTTTCTCTGTTTCTTTAGTCAAGGAGGTTTTTTTGGAGCAAAAGTTTTGGTTTTTTATTTTATTTTTTCAAACTAGTGTAAGTGATCCATGAGCATTGAAGGAAAAAGACTGGATACTAAAAGGCTCCCATTTTTTTCAGTTTGTCTATATAGAAAGGAAAAGGGCTGTTTTGGTTTTTGTGCATATGTGATGTATTTACATCTGTACTTCCCGTTTTATACTGAATTTTGCAAAAAGGGTTTTGTTCTTTGCTTGGGGGGGATGTGTTGCAGAGCTCAAATATGAAGATCCAAGAACATCCCGGCGTTCCTGAAGTCAAATTACAGAGGAATCAAGAAATAGATGGCCAGGAAGATACTTTCATATCAGAAGTGCCTCGTCTGGACCTGTCAACCTTGTGCAGTGACAATTGGGAAGGTAGGATTGCTTGTTGAGCATGAATGAGGCAGCTCTTATTTCATGTTTTACTTCTGTCTTTGACTTTCCCTCTTGTTTCTGGAATAATAAAGTGACAGTTTTCCCCCAGCCTGTTACTGTTCATCTGTCTTCAACAGTAGCTTCTCAATCCACCCATCTGTTGAGTTGCTCTTCTGAAGAACGCCTGATCTGGGGAAAGCTAATCTGTAGAAACTAATAAACTCTTTGAATACAAGAGCTGAACTTTTGCTGCAAAAGATGCCATTGGATATTCTTTTCAGGAACATAACCCAGAGAAAAAGAAAAAGAGTTTTTGTCTCTTTACTACTTGTCACGTTCAGTTGATTGCTAACATTTTGCAGTTTAAAGGTTTCCCTTCTGGAAAATCAGCTAAAAGATACTTTAATAAGTCCCTGAGTCCTTCTATGGGGAGCATATTTGTCCCTAAGTTCAGATAATACACATGTATTATCTGAGGGAATGAAAGCTTGCTTAAGTTGGTATTTTTGTATTCCTGCTTAACTGTCTAATTTTTTAAAAAATGATTCCCATGTATAATATGGTTCAGTTAAGAGAATTCTCCCCACCATTTTTTTAAGGATCTTAAAATCATTGATTCACCCAAGGTGAATGGATGTAACCCATGTTCTGATTTCTTTTTCTGTGTTGCAAGGCAGAGATATTTAGCATTAGCAGTTCTAACTCTGATTGCATATACTAATACATACTTTTATTGTCTGCTGTGGAATAAGGGGGAATAGAATTACTTTCATTTATTTACATTATCTTTACAAGGAATGGAACATAGTAGTAGTGTGTGGGGGGGGGGGGGGATTTTCCTAGCAAACTGTCTTTTTGGTATCCGCTAATTTAAATGGCAAAGAGTGCTTTAAATCATGCTACTGAAAACAGTGATTGGAAACATTGGAAGAACATTGCTACCACACATTTTGGTTCTTTAGAGAACCTAGTGCACCCTTTTTTTTCTCCAAGCGCTTAAGGACATTTTATTATTACAATTTTGGTATTTAGGGGTAGAACTGAAATGTTCCTTCATTAATAGCAGTTCCTTTCACTAGGAAGAGCCGTGTATCTCAACTTTGACAACTTGAAGATGAGTGGACTTCAACTCCCAGAATTCCCCAGCTAGCAAGGGTAGAGAGTTGGATGATGTACGTGACCCCTTCCAACTCTTACATTCTGTAACTCTGTGGAAATGTTCAATGTCTATCTGGACCAAAGCCTTTTGGAATTGATGCCAAGTTGTGTCCACATGCTATTTTTGTATCAGTTCAGAATTCTAAAGCAGGCTCACATATACTAGCTGATATGCAAACCTGCCCCATCAGCTGCTGAGAATGCTTGTGATGGAATATACCAGATGATATAACTTTCTTTTTACAGTTGGATAGTATATTAGATGCTCTTCCCTTAGATTTAAAGAATCCCTCCAGCCATATTTATTTCCTTATATATTCTAATTAGCTGTGCTCCAAAAAGGATAATTTTCAAAGGTAATCTGAATAAAGTTGCATTCTTTCCCTGTGGTTTTAGCAGTCGGATGGCGTGAGAATTTTTTTTTCTTATTTTTTGAAGAATTTGGAAAGACTACAGAATGGATGATTGTTCTCTTAATGTCTTGAAATCATTGCATTGTTCGGTGCAAATTCCACTTTAGGACATTTTAGAAGTGAGAGCAAAGAATACAGCTTACTTCTGAAATGTACCGCTATTTGTTTGGGATATTGATGATAGAATTTATATGCTACCCAGAGTAGCTTTTTCAGGGAGAAGGCCAGTTTCTGAATATGATAAATAAATAAATAAATAAATAAATAAATAAATAAATAAATAAATAAATAATAAAATAATAAAATAATAAAATAATAAAATAATAAAATAATAAAATAATAAAATAATAAAATAGAACAAATCATGGAGAAAGAGAGGTCAGTAAACATTAGAGGTGTCTGTTATAATCTCATGAACCATGGATTGACAAATCATGATACTCATGATTTAGTTGTTAGGTAGGTGAAGAGATTTAGAAGTATTTGATTTAGCTGCACATATTCCTTGTCTTGTCTCACAATCTAAACTGTAGTATGGATTGTCCCTAATCTGAATCATGGATAATTGAACAGAGGGTTGGAATAGCATTACCAATGTTCAACCTCAGCAACTTTAAGCGGTGTACACTTAAATTCTGGGAATTGAAGTCAATCTGAAAGTTGCTGGGGTTGAGAAACATTGACTTAGGCCAGCAATGTGAATATTCTACATGTATGTTTGCTCATTTTCTACTGAATTAATACTCTTATCTTAGACACTCTCTGAATTCAAAGAAGTAAAAATGGAAAATTAGTAAATAATTATTGATACTGATAGTCCATTCGCTGAAAATTTTGTTTAATGTAGAGTATAGAATTGTGTAAGGACGCGGTGGCTCAGTGGCTAAGACGCTGAGCTTGTCGATCAGAAGGTCAGCAGTTTGAATCCTTAGCGCTGCGTAACGGGGTGAGCTCCCGTTACTTGTCCCAGCTTCTGCCAACCTAGCAGTTTGAATGCTCTTTTAAAAAATGCAAGTAGAAAAATAGGGACCACTTTGGTGAGAAGGTAACAGCGCTCCGTGCACCTTTGGCGTTGAGTCATGCTGGCCACATGACCACAGAGACGTCTTCAGACAGTGGTGGCTCTTCAGCTTAGAAACGGAGATGAGCGCCACCCCCAGAACCGGAAATGACTAGCACACATGTGCGGGGGAACCTTTTCATTACCTTATAGAATTGCGTGGCATTTTTTACTTTTTTTGGATGAAATTTAAGGAGATCAAATTCCAACACTATCCTCACACAAGCAAATGAGAATATTTGGCAGGTCACAACACAGATTGTGAATGTTCCTAGAGACAATTTTCTGTTCTGTTTTCTGCCCATTGAAACTCTCCTTTAACTTCAGGCCATTATACTGTGCCCTACATTTTTGGATTATTAAGATTAAGGCCTTTTTCTTATGACAATTCTTCATATACTTGAAGAATGCTATCATAATATCCATTTTTAATCTTCCTACAAATAAGTAAATATCTTCCAAAGTTCTTCATTCTAAGGAATTATAACATTAGGGAAGTTTGGAAGTAGACATAAATGTTCTTGAAAAAGATAAAATCAATACCCTGTTTCCCCTAAAAGAAGACATCCCCTGATAATAAGCCCAATTGGGCTTTTGAGCACATGGCAATAAGGCCAAGCGCTTATTTCAGGGTTCAAAAAAATATAAGACAGAGTCTTATTTTCGGGTAAACATGGTAGGTCTGCAGTACCTGGATGGAAGCACAGAGTGTAGTACTGGAAATCCATTGTTGTAATAACTGTCAGTGTTATTTTGTGATGATGTTCATGTTGTTTTTTTTTAATCAGTTTTTGATAGCACTTGTTTTCAAAGCCAGTGGAGGCTTCATAGCACAGGACTTGCCAGTGGCTTCCCTCAGCAACTGCAGTTTAGTTCCCTTAACTGGATGTCACAGTGGTATAGGATCTCCTTAGCAACTTAGTAGTTCTTGTGAGGATGATCTTGAGATCTTTTCCCAATTTCCAGTACACCATGGAATAATTGGCAAGGCATACGGTGGTAGTCCATTCTGAAGATGTGTCCCACCCACCACATCTGATGTCTGGTAATCAAGGACTTAATGCTGGTGGACTTTGCATGATCCAAAATCTCAAAGTTAGAGACACAGTCTTTCTAATGAACACCAAGGAGGCAACTGAGGGCATGCATGTGAAATTTCTCCAGTTATTTGATGTACCATCAGTACAGAGCTCAGGACTCACATCCATATTAGGAGAGAAGGGATAACCACAGCCCTGTAGACTTTTAGCTGTGATTGGTATATTGAGCATTCTCATATGAAGCCACCACAGAGCCTGGCAGCTGGTATCCCTTAGACGTTTTGGACTTCAGCTTGTATTAGAATCATCTAGTATAGTTATAAAAAGAGACTGTGGGAATTGTTTAAAACATCAGGAAAACACCAGTTTGCTTAGCTCCCTTAGAAAAGAAGTTCTAAGATTCCTTTCATGGCAAAGCATTAGAAATGACATGCATGTTTAGCATTCCTTTTCTATATGAGTATGCACTTCAAGTCAGTGTTGACCCCTGGTGACTATCTGGACTAGATTCTACTGTTTTCTTGGCAAGATTTCAGAAGTGGTTTGCCCTTACATCTTTCCAAGCCTGAGAGAGAGTGACTGGCCCAAGATCACTCGATTGGCTTTGTGCCTGAAGTAGAGCTAGAACTCACAGTCTCCCATTTTCTAGTTTGATGCATTTAACCACTACACCAGAATGGCTTTCTATGGCATTTCTTAGCAGAAACTAAGAGCTTCCTGAGCCTAGCATTCACATGCTACCTGCTACCTGTGTCATTCTAAAGCACAGAGTAAGTTGTCTATCTCACCCATAAGGCAACTTGCACTACTACATGTTGCTCAAGTGTTTCCAAGTTCATAATTTGGACCTGACTTGGACATATTTGTCAAGAAAGTCTGTTGCTGGTAATATGGAGGGCTTACTGGCATTTTGTTTTCATTTGCAGGTCTCCATATGTCATCCCTGATTTTTCTCTTTCCTGTTTCTTATGGAAAGTGGTGCCCAGACTCCTGTGCATTTTCAGTGCTAATATGCTCAACATTTCTGCCTTCCGAATCCATCGTGTGGAAAGTGCAGGTGAAAGTTCTCATCATGATAGACAATCTATGAAAAGAAGACTCTCCTATTGTTGGTTCTTCTGGCTCTTCTTTCTCTTTTTTAATACAAAGTAATTCTGTGTTTACGCAGATAACTGCCAAGATCACACCATATACTCCTGGCCTACTTTTGTCCTGGAAGGAGAACCCACAGTCCTAAAATGTCTACAATACAAAAATACAAAGCCCTTTGATCTGTCCCTTAACCTGACGTGGAAGAAAAAAGGTTCATCAACTATTATCCCCACAGGATTCAAGGGGCCAAGAATAATGTCACAAGATGATGCTGTCTGGCTTTTACCAACCGTTCTTCAGGACAGTGGGGAATACATCTGCACTCGAAGGTAAGCATACAACTCATGGGGTCGTTCAGTTTTACATAGTTTAACTTTGGAAAGAGAGTGCATTTAGCCAGGAGTAGGTAAGAGGTTAGTGGAAAAAGCACTAGAGTACTAACATACCACTCACAGTATACTGTTTGGAGGAAAGTTGTTTCCTGTACACTATATCTTATGTATGTTGGGAAATACATTAGTACACTTTTACTAAAACAAAGCTTAACTAGCTTAACTATTCAATTTAGGATCAAGGAATAGGACAAAATACATTTAATTTGCATATTTAAGTTAACTGATTAATTTTTTTTCTGGACTATTTCCTGGACTAATGTGAACATGGTTTACCTCAGATTGTTCAGCTTTCCTGAATTTTGTGAAATATTCGGTAGTTGCCAGTTTAGGGATTAATGGTGTCCACCTTAAAATTTATTCACGATAACGAAATGATGTCTGAGTTCGGAAACTACTGTATATTGAAGATTGACAAAAATTAGATTAGATATAATTTTTACCATTCTTATAATATCTACAAGTGAAGAGTTTGAGTGTTTAGAATTTCCAAAGTATGGTTCAGTGGGCTGCTAAATAAAGCATCATTTCAGTAATTCAGTCAGTGCTGACTACTACTGCATATAATTCTTGATTAATACATGGACCACATTAAAGAGTGATAAATTACACACACACACACACACCTCTCTAGTACTTTTATACTTTCCTGTGGGGCAGTTAGTTTCCTCCCATTGCAACTAGAAAAGCAAAAAGTTTTCACTGGCCATGGATTTACTCTAAGAGCACAAAAATGTGATTCATGGGTAACTAGGTAACTTTCAGCCAGTCACTCTCTCTTAGCCCAATTCACCTCACAGGATTGTTGTGGGAAAACACTATATGTTCACTGCCTTGAGTTACTTGTAAAAATAACAGAGGTGGAACATAAATAAACAAAAATAAATAATAGTGGTCCATCACAACATATAGAATGGAGGATTTGAGAAGGTTTCTTTTTGCATTGGAGAGATTTTGGAAGTTACTTTTTGCATTTTTATGAGAGCTAAAAATCATTTTAAAAAGCAAGCACCCTGAAAGACCTACTTGAGATCTGTCTCTAGTTATGTCCCTCAACATGGATGCAAATGAAGGTACAGCTGTTGATTCTATGAAGTTGCACTTGGGCATATTTATGCCACCATTAAGATGAGCACTTTACTATAGCTACACTTAGCTTTATTAAGATTAGGACTTTACTGTTTTTTTCTTTTGGAGAAAATGGTAAGGAGAAGACTTACTTATGAGCTAGGCAATCAGTTGTAAAAAAATTAGCCTGGGGTTTCACCGACCTCCATTCTGTTCCAGAAAATCTCCCAACTTTAAGGAGTAGAGGGTAAAGAAGAGCACCAGGATTTGTGTGAGCAGGAGTGTTTTCAACAAAATCAGTGGACACAATTCAGTATGTCAGTACTGTCCAGTGGTATTCCTATTACATGTTGTCTAAAATAATTAAATATAAGTAATAAAGAATGAAAAGTTTCATCTTTGTGTTGTAATGCTGTAATTCCTCATTATGAATTTATCTTTTCCCTGCAGGAATTCCTCTTATTGCGCTAAAGTGTCAATGCATTTAAAAGTTGTCAAGAGAAATGAAACCAATAATATTTCCTATCCTCAGAAGGCATTCCTGCTTAGTTCGGGAAAGATAGTTTGTCCTAATCTAGAAAATTTTATACAAAACAATACCAATTATGAACTCAAGTGGTACAAGGTATTATTTTCAAATCATTTCTAAATTTCAATATGGGGATTTGAACTTGAATTTCCAATATTCAAAATTCACTAAATAACGTAAAGAATCTATGGTCCTTCAGAGCTTACTGGATTGCTGGTTCCATTACCTGTGTCTTAACCTCAGGGAACTTTACAACTATCATCAGCTCTATGTTATACATTAAAAAATGAATAGGATGAAACATTCAGTAGTGATTAACTTACGATCAGTTCTGAGTATATAGTCTAACTGAGGCCTGTGATATAGTTTTGTTTGACTTCTGGAACACTCACATCACCATATCATTGTAATTCAGCGATATTATTTTCAAAACCTGCAATGATCTCACTACATTGCAGACTTTTTTCCTCTTGCATTTTAAAAAGTTATTGTCCCCCCACCAAGTGCTGACTGTTAAACAATAGCCTTTTCTCCACTAGAGTCTTTGAGCATCTTCATAGCATCATCCAGCCATTATGGCCGTGATATTGAACCTGTTCTCATTAGCCACTTTAAATCAATGATATTTGGGTGATTGTAGAAGATGCTATAAATCACTATTTGAGAAATGAAACACCCCCTTCTTTGAACCTGTAATAGATAATTAGAGGTACTAACTCAGGTGAGTTGGATATGCCAAAACCTATTTATTAAATATATCTGAAGAAAATATGTCTCTATATCAGGTGGCCTATATTTCATAATATTTTCCTACTCCAAAATATTGGGCTTCCTACCCCAATTTGACCTTTTAAAAAGTTATTGGCATGCTACAAAGCAAACAACCAGCCATGTGAGAGAAAGCATCTCCTGACATCCATCACATGCTCTCAAAATCCCAAAGGTTCCCACTATTGGTAAAAAGTAGGCCACTCTCCAATGAAAATAGAAACAGCCCCGACCTTGCTATTATTTTTGAGCCAATTCAAATTTTTCTCTTTGACCACATTTTTTTTAGTTCTGTCATGTTTTCTATTGCCTTCTCATGTTGATTTCAGATGGTATTTTTTTTTTTCATTATATGCTTTTTGTACATTTTTGTCTGGATGACTTAATCTTAGCTACTTTCATAATTTTTGACAAAAATCACTTTATAGATTAAGAAATAAATATCAACCAATCAAACCATATAGATTTATGTTGCCTGTTTCTAGTTTGGAAAAAAGACATTTGATTATTTTGAACAAGTCATTAAGCATTCTTGGGAAAAAATGCAGGAGATCTCCAAAGATTGGTGTCACCATGTCAACAATATGAACATTAAACCAATCTGGACACTTTAAATAGTCCAAAATCAATGGAAAAAAATATGCAAAAAGAAAATTGGCATTACCTTTGCATTGAAGCAAGTCTGATACTACAATTAACCGTTAAATAGCTCCTTTCTTTTCTTTTCCTCTCTAGGACTCTACACATCTGAACATGGATAATAAGAAGTTTGCAGCTCTGAAAGGCACTAATTATCTCTTGATCAATCCTATTTCGATGAATGATTCAGGCTATTATACTTGTGAAATGACCTTTGAGTTTGAAAAGGAACAATATAATATTACCAGAACTATTCAGCTACAAATACTTGGTAAAAGAAACACAAAAACAACCAGTGTTTTGAGTAAATTGAGTAGTTATAACTATTAAATATGATACTAACAGGTTTTTTTTAAAGTTAATCTGATTTTTATACTGATTTTATATAATGAGTTTCCATCAGGATAAATTTTATAACTTGGGGTAGAGTTTCAAAGTATAGAAGATGGTGCTGTAGCTCATTATAAGGACCAATTTTGCAAGAAAAAGTTTACAGAGTCAGTTATTAGTTCCAAGTAAGATGGTGAAAAATTCCTTTCTGTGATTCTTAAAAGCGGTGGCCAGGGTAGGCAGCACTTACCGTATCTAGATGGCACAATGGTCAGTTTTCAAATAAGGCAATACTGTTTTGACTTACATATAGATGTGGTTTTTATTTCTGCTAATTCCATTGGATAGCTAGGACATGATATGTAAAAGTTTTGCAACCAACCTTACCAATTTCTCTCACTTTTTGGATTTGTTTCTTGATGTAAGAGCAGAAGTATGATACAGTAAAAGAAATAGAGATGTGTAGTATATTATTCTACTAGTAGTACCGGTACTACTACTACTACTACAATTGTACAGTTGATTCATCCAGCTTTTTTTCTATGTAATTGCAGATGCATAAAATCTGCTTATTTCTAAGTATAAATACTTTGTTCGAAAGTGATCTGACAGAGAATTCTGAAAAAAATAAAATGTAAACAGAAACTTCCTTATCTTCAAGTTTCTCAGCATTAGAGCTGTCAAATGGCAAAATTACGAGATTAACCAGTTCAACATTCCAGCTACTTGCTTCAGATAACTTTTTGAAATAACTTCATGGACTGACAACATAAATCCTTAACTGTCAATGGACGCTAAAACTGGTGTCTTAAACAAGGAAATGTAACAATTATATCCAATTGTTCTATTTCAGGCAAATAGATATACTTAATGCAAAAAATAAACTAAGGCTTGAGATTTTCTTCAGAAATAAAAAATGACTCCAGTCTCATTCTCTTTTTAAAAGTTTTTAAATTAGCTTTCTTTTGATGGATTGAACCATAAACAATATGGGAATGTGCTGCCTATAAGTAGCCAAAAGATGGCAGCAATGTCTAAAAACATTACTAATAAACAGTACATTTCTCCTCTTTGCCAATGTTAAAATGTTTCCAACTAGCAGGGATCTTCTATAAAATTCAGAAAAACTAGCAGGGTTTTTAACTCTATGTTTTAGGAGGTAAAGACAAGAAATTCACCATGCCACTTAAAAGGCCTAAGGTGAGGTAAAAGGTAGCACTGGAAATGGACTTTACAGTATGTGCTTTACCCGAGTATGCATCAGGGCTAATTCCTGTGCCAATTATTTCCTTTCAACTGCCCAGTCTGGTGCTGAAAACCATCCCACATTCAATCTTTGTTCTTTGTTGTTTTGATTTTGTAACTTGAAGAGAACAAGAATTATTTTGGTGTTTTACATTTTCTTTCAAAATATAAGATATGTCCTTTTCTGCTGCTACAACTGAGACAAACTATGGGCGCTCTCTAGAGGATCAGATTAGTTAATTCTGCTCTGGAGCTCAAAAAGATGCAATTGTATACAGTATTTTACTTCTTCACACCACTTGCTGGTCTATGATTTTGTCTACATTCCCGATATGTTAAACAGAGCAAGCAAGCATGCAACTTTACTTACTAACCATGGTTTTAAAAACAGATTGAGTTCATGCAGTTTCCTGTTTAAATGCCCTGAATTGTAAGACCATGATTATAGAAATAAAATGAACTGTTGTGGGTATGCTGTGCTAACCCCATGTCCTTGGAAATGATCATCATTTAATTGTAGAAAAGAGTGCATATTTTTGAAATATTAATAAGCATGTTCAGTTGGATAACTTCCAACTCTTAAACTACAGGGAATAATATGAAGATAGGCTCAAGCAATATCCACTTTTGTGAACTCTAGCATACCTATATGACACCCTGTTTTCCACAGATCCCATCACCTATTGATCTCTGGGTAATCACTGTGAAATGTCCAGATTTTTGGCCTTGAGGCCCAGCAAGTCTAAAGGACACAAAGGATCAGCTATTGTAGGAAGTGAGGTTCATATTTCTGGAGAACTCCTAGGTTGAGTAGGCTATCTTTATTTTATTAATGAATCAAATTTATATAGTCGTCCATCTGATAGGAAGTGACTCTGGGTAGTATAAAATAATCCTTATGCTTCAACTCTCTGCCAACAGAAAACTGCTCCTGCAGATAGCATCACAATGGCTTACTCAAGCCTAAATTATAGTTCACCATGAGAACCAGAACCTGGACTTTGAAATTTTTAATTATTGAGCTTCAGTTTTATCTACTTCTTTGGAAAAGTTCACTGTGCTCTTATAGAAGTTATTAGAATGCATGCATGTTGTAATGATAATATATTGTTTCAAATATCTAATGATTTCCTCTTATTTTTTTCACTAGAACAAAAGAAAAAAAATGTCCCCATGATTATCAATCCAGATGAAGAGATTACATCAGCGGCTGTCGGTAAGGCCAATAATTTATTTCAGGTACTTTTGCACAGTGAGGGCAATGGTTAACCTAATGTTGACTGCTTTTCTGATTCTGGCAGAACCAAATTAGAAGCTCAATAATGCTGGTCCATTCTTCATTAAACGTCTTACAATAGTTGCCAACTCTAGGATACATTCCAGCTGAAATTACAGCTAATGTTAATGTTAAATGCCTCAGCTAAGCCAACCTTGTCTGGGGTTGGATGTTAAACAGACTTAGGCTTTATTAGAAGTTGGATCAGACACTAACAGTGAATAGCTGAGCTGTGGGTTTGCTTGATTTGAGGAGATTTTTCACTGGTTACCATGGTATTAGGACCAATTTTTTAAAAAAAATCCAAAATGTTGAATGAATATATACATTGCAGCCTTAAATCAATTTCTAAAATGTAAATGAGTTAAACTCTGGATGACGTCATGGACACTTCCAGATGTTTCTTAGAAACAATGAAGATGTGATTTACTAATGCAAACTTTCTTGTAGGAAGTTTTTTAAACATTATTTTCTTGCACATAGCCTGAGGATTTTGTATGGACTTCTATTCTAATTACCAATGGTAGCCCTAACCTTATAGAGATTTCCCCAAAATTTGGTGAGACATTGCTGTCTAGCTGGTTAGGTTCCATGATGGAAGCCACAATTACTTGGAAACATCCAAGTCAGGTGTTTGATGCAAGTCCCCATATATTCTTTTCTGGATTCTTTGCAGTAATCACCCAAGACTATAACTTTGAGTGAGTTGAAAGAAGAGTTTTTAACACTTTTTTTTCTCGTGCTGCATACATGGCAAAGATATACAAGCAGGGAACAAACAATGAATTTCTGCACAATGCAATATTTTGTGCATAGTTCTGCCCGAAACGATGAATATCTGCAATGACAAATAAGAAAGGTAGAATCTAATCTGTGACAACAGCATTGGAAGGAAAATAGAAATGCCACATGATGCATGTGACATTATCTGGTTTCTTCTCCTCCTCCTGCAGTTGGCTAAGATCCACTGGATCTTGCTCCAGCAGGGAGCTGGAGTAGCCCTGATAGCAAATTGCAATACAGCCTAGCATAACAAGTGCCATGCTTGTACAGAAGGTGGCTAATTTTTGAGGTTCAGCAATGACTGTATGAAAGCAAAAATAGTCTGGACTTCCTGCTGAAAAAACATAAGATCTCTGCTCAACTTGGCCTACTGGATGTCTGTCTCTTCCTTGAAGGTTGAGCAGAAATTTAACAACTGGTTTTCAAGAATCAGACCAAGCTGACTAGGTAATAACCCTAATAAAGTACTTCATTTGTGAATGAATTGAGTGTATGTCCTAGCAGATTGCTCTACAGGAATAAGACAAAGACACAATATAACTGCATTGACTGACATAATTCTGGACACTAGGAATGGAAGCATGACTCACGAGGGATGTGGTTGAGAGATGCGGTATTGCTAGTAGAAGGAGTGCTTAGTTAAACAACTTTTACAACTTAGTTAAACAACTTAAACAAGTGTTTTTTTTTTAATTCTGCATAGACTGGGTAAGCACTGCAACACTAAACAAATTGTTCAAATCTCAATGATATTACCAGCATACTTTTATTATCTTGACTTCAGTGTTGGTTTGAAGAATCTGTAGGGAGCTAGTAAATTCTGTAAATATTTTATAAGCAGTAATGGGACAATAAAGTATTATTTATTTATAGAAACATAAGCCAGTTGTAAAAACAAATTAAACTCTAAATTGGGCATAAAATGAGTGCCAAAAATACTGATGCTCCATGGTGCATTTAACACATAATATGGAATTGTGAATAGTCATAGATTACAACCCAACAAGACAGACAGAGACTTCAGAGGATAATTAGAACTGCAGAGAAAACAATGGCTACCAACCTGCCTTCC